>NW_026506378.1:0-15512 GCF_026875155.1 Cherax quadricarinatus
ATTAATCCCCACTACTTACTTTATAAATCCCAACTAACATTATTAAATCCCCCACTTACTTATTAAATCCCCACTACTACTTTATTAAATCCCCACTACAAACATTATTAAATCCCACTACTAACATTATTAAATCCCCCACTACTTACATTATTAAACCCCCACTACTAACTTTATTAAATCCCCACTACTAACATTATTAAATCCCCCATAAAACCCCTCAAACATTATTAAATCCCCACTACTAACATTATTAATCCCCACTACCTACATTATTAAATCCCCACTACTACATTATTAAATCCTTACTACTAACATTATTAAATCCCCACTACTTACATTATTAAATCCCCACTACTAACATTATTAAATCCCCACTATTTAACATATTAAATCCCCATATTTACTTTAAATTAAATCCCACTACTAACATTATTAAAATCCCCACTACTTACATATTAAATCCCCACTACTAACATTATTAAATCCCACTACTATACATTATTAAATCCCCACTACTTACATTATTAAATCCCCACTACTAACATTATTAAATCCCCACTACTTACAGTATTAAATCCCCACTACTTACATTATTAAATCCCCACTACTAACATTATTAAATCCCCACTACTTACATTATTAAATCCCCACTACTAACATTATTAAATCCCCACTACTAACATTATTAAATCCCCACTACTTAACATTATTAAATTCCCACTACTTACATTATTAAATCCCCACTACTTACATTATTAAATCCCCACTACTAACATTATTAAATCCCCACTACTTACATTATTAAATCCCCACTACTTACATTATTAAATCCCCACTACTAACATTATTAAATCCCCACTACTAACATTATTAAATCCCCACTACTTACATTATTAAATCCCCACTATTTAAACATTATTAAATCCCCACTACTAACATTATTAAATCCCCACTATAACATTATTAAATCCCACTACTAACATTATTAAATCCCCACTACTAACATTATTAAATCCCCACTACTAACATTATTAAATCCCCACTACTTACATTATTAAATCCCCACTACTAACATTATTAAATCCCCACTACTAACATTATTAAATCCCCACTACTAACATTATTAAATCCCCACTACTAACATTATTAAATCCCCACTACTTACATTATTAAATCCCCACTACTAACATTATTAAATCCCCACTACTAACATTATTAAATCCCCACTACTACATTATTAAATCCCCACTACTAACATTATTAAATCCCCACTACTTACATTATTAAATCCCCACTACTAACATTATTAAATCCCCACTACTAACATTATTAAATCCCCACTACTTACATTATTAAATCCCCACTACTAACATTATTAAATCCCCACTACTAACATTATTAAATCCCCACTACTAACATTATTAAATCCCCACTACTTACATTATTAAATCCCCACTACTAACATTATTAAATCCCCACTACTAACATTATTAAATCCCCACTACTAACATTATTAAATCCCACTATTTACATTATTAAATCCCCACTACTTACATTATTAAATCCCCACTACTAACATTATTAAATCCCCACTACTAACATTATTAAATCCCCACTATTTAACATTATTAAATCCCCACTACTAACATTATTAAATCCCCACTACTACATTATTAAATCCCCACTACTAACATTATTAAATCCCCACTACTTACATTAATAACTCCCACTACTTACATTATTAAATCCCCACTACTTACATTATTAAATCCCCACTACTAACATTATTAAATCCCCACTACTAACATTATTAAATCCCCACTACTAACATTATTAAATCCCACTACTAACATTATTAAATCCCCACTACTTACATTATTAAATCCCCACTACTTACATTATTAAATCCCCACTACTAACATTATTAAATCCCCACTACTTACATTATTAAATCCCCACTACTAACATTATTAAATCCCCACTACTAACATTATTAAATCCCCACTACTTACATTATTAAATCCCCACTACTAACATTATTAAATCCCCACTACTTACATTTATTAAATCCCCACTACTTACATTATTAACCATCCCCCACTACTAACATTATTAAATCCCCACTACTAACATTATTAAATCCCCACTACTAACATTATTAAATCCCCACTACTAACATTATTAAATCCCCACTACTAACATTATTAAATCCCCACTACTAACATTATTAAATCCCCACTACTTACATTATTAAATCCCCACTACTAACATTATTAAATCCCACTACTAACATTATTAAATCCCCACTACTAACATTATTAAATCCCCACTACTTACATTATTAAATCCCCACTACTTACATTATTAAATCCCCACTACTAACATTATTAAATCCCCACTACTTACATTATTAAATCCCCACTATAAATACAGTTGATAATATAATCTCTCTGAACGTTTCGTTCTTCACATTTCCGAATTGTTGTCACCTGGTAGATGTTTCTCACCTTCGAAAAAAACATCAATTCTGACGTTATGAAGGTGGGGGACGAGAGCTGGAGCTTTGTAGCGGCAGTAACACTCAGTGAAATATAAGTACGGAAAATCGACGTTTCGCTCAATACGAGAGCGAGACGTTGTTTGAGTGAGCGTTTGTCTTGTGTTCGAAGTGTTTCTTAGATGAGGGAAATGTGTTCGAAGTACAGTCAGTCCCTCCTTTATCCCTAGCAGTGTTTCGCTCGTGGGGCAAAACGTGTGACCTTGTAGAGACGATAATACTTGATGACTGACGGAATCAAGGTAATGATGGAATAATTCCTCCATAACAATGTTTCGCACATCCTGGGCGAAACATCGTCCCCTCCTCTCACCGCCCAAACACGCCCACCACCTCCTGCCCATGCCCACCACAGCCCACCCACGTCCACTACCACCCACCCACGTCCACACCGCCCACCCACGTCCACCACCGCCCACCCACGTCCACCACAGCCCACCCACGCCCACCACCGCCCACCCACATCCACCATCGCCCACCCAAAGCAAACCACCGCCCACCCACGCCCACCACAGCCCACCCCCGCCCACCACAGCCCACCGACGTCCACCACCACCCACCCACGCCCACCACAGCCCACCCACGCAAACCACCGCCCACCCACGCCCACCACAGCCCACCCACGCCCACCACCGCCCACTCACGTCCACCACCACTCACCCACGCCCACCCACGCCCACCACAGCCCATCCACGCCCACCACCGCCCAACTCTGTGATGTAATTACTAAACGTTTAGCAGAGAGTCAGCGAGGAGCCTCAGGCAAGAGCAGAACTGCTTAATTAATTACCTTCTGCTGTAATTATCCTGCTGCTGCTGCTGGTAGTGCTGCTGCTGGTAGTGCTGCTGCTGCTGGTAGTGCTGCTGCTGGTGGTAGTGCTGCTGCTGCTGGTAGTGCTGCTGCTGGTAGTGCTGCTGCTGCTGCTGGTAGTGCTGCTGCTACCGGTAGTGCTGCTGCTGCTGGTAGTGCTGCTGCTGGTAGTGCTGCTGCTGCTGGTAGTGCTGCTGCTGCTGCTGGTAGTGCTGCTGCTGGTAGTGCTGCTGCTGGTAGTGCTGCTGCTGCTGGTAGTGCTGCTGCTGGTAGTGCTGCTGCTGCTGCTGGTAGTGCTGCTGCTACTGGTAGTGCTGCTGCTGCTGGTAGTGCTGCTGCTGGTAGTGCTGCTGCTACTGCTGGTAGTGCTGCTGCTGCTGGTAGTGCTGCTGCTGCTGCTGGTAGTGCTGCTGCTGGTAGTGCTGCTGCTCCTGGTAGTGCTGCTGCTGCTGGTAGTGCTGCTGCTGCTGGTAGTGCTGCTGCTGCTGGTAGTGCTGCTGCTGCTGGTAGTGCTGCTGCTGGTAGTGCTGCTGCTACTGGTAGTGCTGCTGCTGCTGGTAGTGCTGCTGCTACTGGTAGTGCTGCTGCTGCTGGTAGTGCTGCTGCTGGTAGTGCTGCTGCTGCTGCTGGTAGTGCTGCTGCTGCTGCTGGTAGTGTTGCTGCTGCTGGTAGTGTTGCTGCTGCTGCTGGTAGTGCTGCTGCTGCTGCTGGTAGTGTTGCTGCTGTTGGTAGTGCTGCTGCTGCTGCTGGTAGTGTTGCTGCTGCTGGTAGTGCTGCTGCTGCTGCTGGTAGTGTTGCTGCTGTTGGTAGTGCTGCTGCTGCTGGTAGTGCTGCTGCTGGTGGTAGTGCTGCTGCTGGTAGTGCTGCTGCTGCTGGTAGTGCTGCTGCTGGTAGTGCTGCTGCTGCTGGTAGTGCTGCTGCTGCTGGTAGTGCTGCTGCTGCTGGTAGTGCTGCTGCTGCTGGTAGTGCTGCTGCTGCTGGTAGTGCTGCTGCTGCTGCTGGTAGTGCTGCTGCTGGTAGTGCTGCTGCTACTGGTAGTGCTGCTGCTGCTGGTAGTGCTGCTGCTGCTGGTAGTGCTGCTGCTACTGGTAGTGCTGCTGCTGCTGGTAGTGCTGCTGCTGCTGCTGGTAGTGCTGCTGCTGCTGGTAGTGCTGCTGCTACTGGTAGTGCTGCTGCTGCTGGTAGTGCTGCTGCTGCTGGTAGTGCTGCTGCTGCTGGTAGTGCTGCTGCTGCTGGTAGTGCTGCTGCTACTGGTAGTGCTGCTGCTGCTGGTAGTGCTGCTGCTACTGGTAGTGCTGCTGCTGCTGGTAGTGCTGCTGCTGTAGTGCTGCTTACGTAGTGCTGCTGCTGCTGTAGTGTGCTGCTGCTGGTAGTGTGCTGCTGGTGCTGTAGTGCTGCTGCGGCTGCTGGTAGTGCTGCTGCTGTCTGGTAGTGCTGCTGCTGCTGCTGGTAGTGTTGCTGCTGCTGGTAGTGCTGCTGCTGCTGCTGGTAGTGTTGCTGCTGCTGGTAGTGCTGCTGCTGCTGGTAGTGCTGCTGCTGCTGGTAGTGCTGCTGCATGCTGGTAGTGCTGCTGCTGCTGGTAGTGCTGCTGCCTCAGCAGAGTATGCTGCCCAGCTCGCACCCTATGCATCTGCACTCCCCTCTATCCTGCTCCTGCTGAGTACACCTCGCTGACTACCCATACCAACCACTACTACGACCATACCACCACTAACCACTACCACCACTACCACCACTACTACCACCACATACCACCCTACCACCACTACCGACTACCAGCACTTACACCCACATACCACCCACTACCACCACTACACCACTACTCCACCACTACCACCACCACTACCACCACTACCACACTACCACCACTACCACCACTACACCATCCACTACCACCACTACCACTACCACCACTACCACCACTACCACCACTACCACCACTACTACCACCACCACTACCACCACTACCCCACTACACCACTACCACCACCCTACCACTACACACTACCACCACTACTACCATACCACCACTACCCACCACTACCACCACTACCCACTACCACCACTACCACCACATACCACCAACCACCCTACCACCACTACCACCACTACTACCACCACCATACCACCACTACCACCACTACCACCACTAACCACCACCACTACTACCACACACTACCACCACTACCACCACTACCACCACTACCCACCACCACTACCACCACTAACCACGCACTACCACCACTACCACCACCACTACCACCCACCACCATACCACCACTACCACCCACTACTACCACCACCACTACCAGCACTACCACCACTACAACCACCACTACCACCCACCCACCACTACCACCACCACTACCACCACTACCACCACTACCAACCTACTAACACCACCACTACCACCATACACCACTACCACCACACTACCACCACCACTACCACCACTACCACCACTACACCACTCACTACCACCACTACTACCACCACCACTACCACCACTACCACCACTACCATACCACTCACCACTACAACGACCACTACTACACCCCACCACCACTCACACTACCACCCACTACCACCACTACCACCACCACTACCACCACCACTAAACCACCAACTACCACCACTACCCACCACTACTACCACCACCACTACCACCACTACCCACTACCACCACTACCACCACCACTACCACCACCACACCACCACTACCACCACTAACACTACCACCACCACAACCACCACTACCAGCACTACCACCACTACCACACCACCACTACCACCACCACTACCACCACCACTACCACCACTACCACCACTACTACCACCACCACTACCACCACTACTACACACACACACTACCACCACTACCACCACTACCACCACCACTACCACCACCACTACCACCACTACCACCACTACTACCACCACCACTACCACCACTACCAGCACTACCACCACTACCACCACCACTACCACCACCACTACCACCACTAACCACCACTACTACCACCACAACTACCACCACCACCACCACTACTACCACCACTACCACCACTACTACCACTACTACCACCACCACTACCACCACTACCACCACTACCACCACTACTACCACCACTACCACCACTACCACCCTACACCACCACTACCACCACTACCACCACTACTACCACTACTACCACCACCACTACCACCACTACCACCACCACTACCACCACCACTACCACCACTACCACCACTACCACCACCACTAAACCACCACTACCACTACCACCACCACTACCACCACTACCACCACTACCACCACTACCACCACCACTACCAACCACCACCACCACCACTACCACCACCACTACCACTACTACCACCACCACTACCACCACTACCACCACTACCACCACTACCCACTACTACCACCACCACTAACCACCACTACCACCCACTACCACCACTACCACCACTACCACCACTACCACCACTACCACCACTACCACTACTACCACCACCACTACACCACTACCACCACCACCACCACTACCACCACTACCACCACTACCACTACCACCACCACTACCACCACTACCACCACTACCACTACCACCACCACTACCACCACTACCACATACTACCACCACCACACACCACCACTACCACCACTACCACCACTACCACCACCACCACCACTACCACCACTACCACCACTACCACCACCACCACCACTACCACCACCACTACCACCACTACCACCACCACTACCACCACTACCACCACTACTACCAACACTACCACCACTACTACCACCACTACCACCACTACCACCACCCTACCACCACTACCACCACTACCACTACTACCACCACCACTACCACCACTACCACCACTACCACCACCACCACCACTACCACCACTACCACCACCTACCACCACTACCACCACCACCACCACTACCACCACCACTACCACCACTAACCACCACTAACTACCAACACTACCACCACTACTACCACTACTACCACCACTACCACCACTACCACCACCACTACCACCACTACCACCACTACCACCACCACTACCACCACTACCACCACTACCACCACTACCACCACCACTACCACCACTACCACCACTACCACCACCACTACCACCACTACCACCACTACCACCACTACCACCACCACTACCACCACTACCACCACTACCACCACTACCACCACCACTACCACCACTACCACCACTACCACTACTACCACCACTACCACCATCGTTGAGCAATATAATAAGGATGAAAGTATTCTCAACATTCCCCAAATTAGAATTTTAAAGGAGACGCGAGAAAGAGAGTGGGAGTTGAAGGTGGGAGTAAGTGGGTGGGGTGGTGAGGGAGTGGGTGGTGTGGTGAGGGAGTGGGTGGTGTGGAGAGGGAGTGGGTGGGATAGTGAGGGAATATAAGACCTAGTAAGAGGTAGGGCACACCTCCAACCTTCTTAAATCCCCTTCTCTTAAATCCACATTAAATCCCACTTATTCTGTCATTATATTCGGCGTAGTTCACAGGTAACTGTGTATCCTAAATGAAATCAATAACCAGCTTAAATCGCGGTAGTTTCTTACCCAATCATGGTGAGAATGTCTTGTAACTAGGGTGAGTCTTGGAGGTCAGTCCCTTACAGCCTTCAAGCTGACTAATACGTGCTGGAGGTGTGCCTCTCTGTGAGTGTATGAGGTAGAACATGTGAGTGTATGATGTAGAACATGTGAGTGTATGAGGTAGAACATGTGAGTGTATGATGTAGAACATGTGAGTGTATGAGGTAGAACATGTGAGTGTATGAGGTAGAACATGTGAGTGTATGAGGTTGAACATGTGAGTGTATGAGGTAGAACATGTGAGTGTATGAGGTAGAACATGTGAGTGTATGATGTAGAACATGTGAGTGTATGAGGTAGAACATGTGAGTGTGTGAGGTAGAACATGTGAGTATATGAGGTAGAACATGTGAGTGTATGAGGTAGAACATGTGAGTGTGTGAGGTAGAACATGTGAGTATATGAGGTAGAACATGTGAGTTTATGAGGTAGAACATGTGAGTGTGTGAGGTAGAACATGTGAGTATATGAGGTAGAACATGTGAGTGTATGAGGTAGAACATGTGAGTGTGTGAGGTAGAACATGTGAGTATATGAGGTAGAACATATGAGTGTATGAGGTAGAACATGTGAGTGCGTGAGGTAGAACATGTGAGTATATGAGGTAGAACATGTGAGTTTATGAGGTAGAACATGTGAGTTTATGAGGTAGAACATGTGAGTTTATGAGGTAGAACATGTGAGTTTATGAGGTAGAACATGTGAGTGTATGAGGTAAAACATGTGAGTTTATGAGGTAGAACATGTGAGTTTATGAGGTAGAACATGTAGTGTATGAGGTAGAACATGTAGTGTATGAGGTAGAACATGTGAGTGTATGAGGTAGAACATGTGAGTGTATGAGGTAGAACATGTGAGTGTATGAGGTAGAACATGTGAGTGTATGAGGTAGAACATGTGAGTGTATGAGGTAGAACATGTGAGTTTATGAGGTAGAACATGTGAGTGTATGAGGTAGAACATGTGAGTTTATGAGGTAGAACATGTGAGTGTATGAGGTAGAACATGTGAGTTTATGAGGTAGAAGATGTGAGTGTATGAGGTAGAACATGTGAGTGTATGAGGTAGAACATGTGAGTGTGTGAGGTAGAACATGTGAGTGTATGAGGTAGAACATGTGAGTGTATGAGGTAGAACATGTGAGTGTATGAGGTAGAAGATGTGAGTGTATGAGGTAGAACATGTGAGTGTGTGAGGTAGAACATGTGAGTGTATGAGGTAGAACATGTGAGTGTATGAGGTAGAACATGTGAGTGTGTGAGGTAGAACATGTGAGTGTATGAGGTAGAACATGTGAGTGTATGAGGTAGAACATGTGAGACACCTCATACTTGAACTCTCTAACATGTTGGTATATGTTATATTTATTATATGTAATTGTATATACCACAACTACCACCACCACAACTACCACAACTACCACAACTACCACCACCACAACTACCACCACCACAACTACCACCACCACCACAACTACCACCAGTACCACCACCACCACAACTACCACCACCACCACCACCACCACCACCACCACCATCACCACCACCCCCACCACCACCACCACCACCACCCACCACCACCACCACCACCACCACACCACCCCCACCACCACCACCACCACCACCAAACCCCTCCACCACCAAACCCCCACCACCACCACCACCACCACCACCACCACCACCACCACCACCACCACCAACACCACAACTACCACCAGTACCACCAACACCACAACTACCACCACCACCACAACTACCACCAGTACCACCACCACCACAACTACCACCAGTACCACCACCACCACAACTGCCACCAGTACCACCACCACCACAACTACCACCGTACCACCACCACCACCACAACTACCACCAGTACCACCACCACAACTACCACCAGTACCACCACCACAACTACCACCAGTACCACTACCACAACTACCACCAGTACCACTACCAAAAACTACCCCCAGTAAACCACTACCACAACTACCACCAGTACCACTACCACAACTACCACCAGTACCCACCACCACAACTACCACCAGTAACCACATACCACCCGACTAAAAACCACCAGTACCACTACCACAACTACCACCAGTACCACTACCCACAACTACCACCAGTACCACTACCACAACTACCACCAGTACCACCACCACAACTACCACCAGTACCACTACCACAACTACCACCAGTACCACTACCACAACTACCACCAGTACCACCACCACAACTACCACCAGTACCACCACCACAACTACCACCATACCACTACCACAACAACCACCAGTACAAATACCACAACTACCACCAGTACCACTACCACAACTACCACCAGTACCACTACCACAACTACCACCAGTACCACTACCCCAACTACCACCAGTACCACTACACAACTACCACCAGTACCACTACCACAACTACCACCAGTACCACCACCACAACTACCACCAGTACCACCACCACCACAACTACCACCAGTACCACCACCACCACCACAACTACCACCAGTACCACCACCACAACTACCACCAGTACCACTACCACAACTACCACCAGTACCACTACCACAACTACCACCATACCACCGCCACCACCACAACTACCACCAGTACCACCACCACAACTACCACCAGTACCACTACCACAAACTACCACCATACCACCACCACCACCACAACTACCACCATACCACCACCACAACTACCACCAGTACCACTACCACAACTACCACCAGTACCACTTGCTCATTCTTACAGGATATATTAGCCAGTATTTAAGGTTGGTCATCACTGAACACGATATTACGACCTCTGGCCATAAAATATTTTTCTCAAGTTGGGCTCTATTTCTCCATATTACTGAGTAATATTAGAAGTTACTGAGTAATATCAGAAGTTACTGAGTAATATTAGAAGTTACTGAGTAATATTAGAAGTTACTGAGTAATATTAGAAGTTACTGAGTAATATTAGAAGTTTTCAGAGTAATATTAGAAGTTACTGAGTAATATTAGAAGTTACTGAGATAATATTAGAAGTTACAGAGTAATATTAGAAGTTACTGAGTAATATTAGAAGTTACTGAGTAATATTAGAAGTTACTGAGTAATATTTGAAGTTACTGATAATATTAGAAGTTACTGAGTAATATTAGAAGTTACTGAGTAATATTAGAAGTTACTGAGTAATATTAGAAGTTACTGAGTAATATTAGAAGTTACTGAGTAATATTAGAAGTTACTGATAATATTAGAAGTTACTGAGTTAATATTAGAAGTTTTCTAAGTAATATTAGGAGTTACTGAGTAATATTAGAAGTTACTGAGTAATATTAGAAGTTACTGAGTAATATTAGAAGTTACTGAGTAATATTAGAAGTTACTGAGTAATATTAAAAAGTTACTGAGTAATATTAGAAGTTACTGAGTAATATTAGAAGTTACTGAGTAATATTAGAAGTTACTGAGTAATATTAGAAGTTACTGAGTAATATTAGAAGTTACTGAGTAATATTAGAAGTTACTGAGCAATATTAGAAGTTACTGAGTAATATTAGAAGTTACTGAGTAATATTAGAAGTTTCTGAGTAATATTAGAAGTTACCGAGTAATATTAGAAGTTACTGAGTAATATTAGAAGTTACTGAGTGATATTAGAACCTACTGAGTAATATTAGAAGTTACTGAGTAATATTAGAAGTTACCGAGTAATATTAGAAGTTACTGAGTAATATTAGAAGTTACTGAGTAATATTAGAAGTTTCTGAGTAATATTAGAAGTTACTGAGTAATATTAGAAGTTACTGAGCAATATTCGAAGTTACGGAGTAATATTAGAAGTTACTGAGTAATATTAGAAGTTACTGAGTAATATTAGAAGCTACTGAGTAATATTAGAAGTTACTGAATAATATTAGAAGTTACTGAGTAATATTAGAAGTTACAGAGTAATATTAGAAGTTACTGTGTAATATTAGAAGTTACTGAGTAATATTATAAGTTACAGAGTAATATTATAAGTTACAGAGTAATATTAGAAGTTACAGAGTAATATTAGAAGTTAATGAGTAATATTAGAAGGAACAGAGTAATATTAGAAGTTACTGAGTAATATTGGAAGTTACTGAGTAATATTAGAAGGACCAGAGTAATATTAGAAGTTACTGAGTAATATTAGAAGTTACAGAGTAATATTAGAAGTTAATGAGTAATATTAGAAGGAACAGAGTAATATTAGAAGTTACTGAGTAATATTAGAAGTTACTGAGTAATATTAGAAGTTACTGAGTAATATTAGAAGTTACTGAGTAATATTAGAAGCTACAGAGTAATATTAGAAGTTACTGAGTAATATTAGAAGTTACTGAGTAATATTAGAAGTTACAGAGTAATATTAGAAGTTACAGAGTAATATTAGAAGTTACAGAGTAATATTAGAAGGAACAGAGTAATATTAGAAGTTACAGAGCAATATTAGAAGTTACAGAGTAATATTAGAAGTTACTGAGTAATATTAGAAGTTACTGAGCAATATTAGAAGTTACAGAGTAATATTAGAAGTTACTGAGTAATATTATAAGTTACAGAGTAATATTATAAGTTACTGAGTAATATTAGAAGTTACTGAGTAATATTAGAAGCTACTGAGTAATATTAGAAGTTACTGAATAATATTAGAAGTTACTGAGTAATATTAGAAGTTACAGAGTAATATTAGAAGTTACTGAGTAATATTAGAAGTTACTGAGTAATATTAGAAGTTACTGAGTAATATTAGAAGTTACTGAGTAATATTAGAAGGAACAGAGTAATATCAGAAGTTACAGAGTAATATTAGAAGTTACTGAGTAATATTAGAAGTTACTGAGTAATATTAGAAGTTACTGAGTAATATTAGAAGTTACTGAGTAATATTAGAAGGAACAGAGTAATATTAGAAGTTACTGAGTAATATTAGAAGGAACAGAGCAACACTAGAGTAATATCAGAGGGTAATATCGTAGGGTAATATCGTAGGGTAATATCGTAGGGTAATATCAGAGGGTAATATCGTAGGGTAATATCGTAGGGTAATATCAGAGGGTAATATCGTAGGGTAATATCGTAGGGTAATATCGTAGGGTAATATCAGAGGGTAATATCGTAGGGTAATATCGTAGGGTAATATCAGAGGGTAATATCAGAGGGTAATATCGTAGGGTAATATCAGAGGGTAATATCAGAGGGTAATATCGTAGGGTAATATCGTAGGGTAATGTCGTAGGGTAATGTCAGAGGGTAATATAGTAGGGTAATATTAGAGGATAATATCGTAGGGTAATATCAGAGGGTAATATCGTAGGGTAATATCACAGGATAATATCGTAGGATAACATCGTAGGGTAATATCGTAGGGTAATATCACAGGGTAATATCGTAGGATAACATCGTAGGGTAATATCGTAGGGTAATATCACAGGGTAATATCGTAGGGTAATATCTTAGGGTAATATCGTAGGGTAATATCGTAGGGTAATATCGTAGGGTAATATCGTAGGGTAATATCAGAAGATAATATCGTAGGGTAATATCAGAGGGTAATATCGTAGGGTAATGTCGTAGGGTAATATCGTAGTGTAATATCGTAGGGTAATATCGTAGGGTAATATCAGAGGGTAATATCGTAGGGTAATATCGTAGGGTAATATCAGAGGGTAATATCGTAGGGTAATATCAGAGGTTAATATCGTAGGGTAATATCAGAGGGTAATATCGTAGGGTAATATCAGAGGGTATTATCGTAGGGTAATATCAGAGGGTAATATCGTAGGGTAATATTGTAGGGTAATATCGTAGGGTAATATCGTAGGGTAATATCGTAGGGTAATATCGTAGGGTAATATCAGAGGGTAATATCGTAGGGTAATATCGTAGGGTAATATAGTAGGGAATATCGTAGGGTAATATCAGAGGGTAATATCGTAGGGTAATATCATAGGGTAATATCGTAGGGTAATATCGTAGGGTAATATCAGAGGGTAATATCGTAGGGTAATAATCACAGGGTAATATCGTATGGTAAATCAGAGGGTAATATCGTAGGGTAATATCAGAGGGTAATATCGAAGGTATAATCGTAGGGTAATATCGTAGCGTAATATCGTAGGGTATATCGTAGGGTAATATTGTAGGGTAATAATCGTAGGGTAATATGTAGGGTAATATCGTAGGTAATATCTTGGGTAGTATCGTAGGGTAATATCGTAGGGTAATATCGTAGGGTAATATCGTAGGGTAATATCGTAGGGGAATATCGTAGCGTAATATCGTAGGGTAATATCGTAGGGTAATATTGTAGGGTAATATCGTAGGGTAATATTGTAGGGTAATATCGTTGGCAATATTGTAGGGTAATATCGTAGGGTAATAACGTAGCGATAATATCGTAGGGTAATAATCGTAGGGTAAATTGTAGGGTAATATCGTAGGGTAAATTGTAGGGTAATATGTAGGGTAATATTGTAGGGTAATATCGTAGGGTAATATTGTAGTGTAATATTGTAGGGTAATATTTTTAGGGTAATATTGTAGGGGAATATTGTAGGGTAAAAATGTAGGGTAATATTGTAGGGTAATATTGTAGGGTAATATTGTAGGGTAATATTGTATTGTAATATTGTATTGTAATATTGTAGGGTAATATTGTAGGGTAATATTGTAGGGTAATATTGTAGGGTAATATGTAGGGTAATATTGTAGGGTAATATTGTAGGGTAATATCGTAGGGTAATATCGTAGGGTAATATCGTAGGTAAATATTGTAGGATAATATCGTAGGTAAATATGTAGTAGGGTAATATTGTAGGGTAATATGTAGGGTAATATCGTAGGGTATATTGTAGGGTAATATCGTAGGGTAATATTGTAGGTAATATTGTAGGGTAATATTGTAGGGTAATATCGTAGGGTAATATTGTAGGTAATATCGTAGGGTAATATCGTAGGGTATATTGTAGGGTAATATTGTAGGGTAATATTGTAGGTAATATCGTAGGGTAATATTGTAGGGTAATATCGTAGGGTAATATCGTAGGGTAATATCGTAGGGTAATATTGTAGGGAATATTGTAGGGTAATATTGTAGGGTAATATTGTAGGGTAATATCGTAGGGTAATATCGAAGGGTAATATCGTAGGGTAATATTGTAGGGTAATATCGTAGGGTAATATTGTAGGGTAATATCGTAGGGTAATATCGTAGGGTAATATCGTAGGGTAATATCGTAGGGTAATATTGTAGGGTAATATTGTAGGGTAATATTGTAGGGTAATATCGTAGGGTAAATATTGTAGGGTAATATCGTAGGGTAATATGTAGGGTAATATTGTAGGGTAATATCGTAGGGTAATATCGTAGGGTAATATCGTAGGGAATATCGTAGAGTATTGTTTCAAAGTTGTGGTCTCAGGTCACTGTTGGTTGTTATTTTTACTGTT
>NW_026506379.1:0-15187 GCF_026875155.1 Cherax quadricarinatus
TAGGTTTGCCAGGCCCCCCCGTAGCTCAGCAGTTATGGGGATTGATGGCGCCCCTAGGGATATGCTGGTGTTAACTCCCCCCCAAATTTTCTTTTCCTTGAGGAGGTTTTTTGCAACTTTGGACAAACTAAAATTTGTGTCTGCGGTCTTCTTTTTCCCTTCCCCAAATTTTCATACTTTTGCATTTGGGCGGGGTTAAATCCAAGGGGAGCCATTCTGGAAAGGGTTTGTGCCTGCCCCAGGTTCTTTGTAGTCCTCCGTTCCTCATAATTTGTTCTCTCATTAATTCACATCGTCCCAAACAAGGGGACACTTTTAAAGTCTATCCCTTCGTTAGCACACATTACCAAAAACACCCAAGGTCCTAGGACTGACCCCTGTCAAACCCCCGTTGTCACAGGCGCCCCTTTTTACCCCTCTCAGCCTGACTCGTTTTTGCCTCCCTGTAAGTATTCCTTTCCCATTGCGTGCCTTTCCGTTATGTGGCCTGACCTCTAGCTTTTGCGAAAACCTCTTGTGAGGAACTGTGTCGAAGGTCTTCTTGCAGCCCAAAAAAAAATGCAGTCGTCCCCCCTCTCTCTCTTGCTTACTTCTGTCCCCTTGTCATAAAACTCTAAAAGGTTTGTGACACAGGATTTTCCCCCCCTGAAACCATGCTGGTTGTAAATTTATACACTTGTTTCTTTCCGGGTTCCACCCCTCCTCCTGATGATTTTCTCCATGACCTTGCATACATACACTTAGTGATACAGGTCTTAGTTTTTTGCCTCATGTCTGTCCCCCTTTTTAAAAATTGGACTAATTTGCCTTCCAACCTCAGGGGTTGCCCAGTTTCAAAGATGTTTGAAGATCTTCGTAAGGGACACAAATGTCTCTGCTCCCTCTTTAAGGCCCCAGGGAGAGATGTTGTCGGTCCCACCGCCTTTGAGGTGTCAAGTTCCATGACTTTTTCACCCCCTCCGGGTTATATGTACCTCATCCAGCACTTGCTGGTGCCCCCCCCCTGCTCTGTTTTCCTGGATTACTGGTTTCCACTGTAAATCTTTTTTAAAAAACTTGTGTTGACTCCTGACATACCTCCCGGGGCGTTTCTTGTGAATTCCCCACACCTTCCTCAGTCTGATTACCTGGCCCTTGCGTTGTTTTCCCCCTGATGGGGCTGTACAACAGTTTGGGGTCAGTCTTGTTTTTCGATGCATGTATTTTCGTTTCTGCGAGCCCCCCTTCTTATTGTGCATATTCGTTTCTGGCTTTTTTCGGCTAATCTTTTTATTTTCCTGAGTTCTCTGTCTTCTGTCCCTTTTTCCATTCTCTATACACCAGTTTTGCCTCCTTCACCCTTTGGGGGAACCCAAGGGCTCATTCTGTTCTTCCCATTATTTCTGTGTCCCTTGGGAAAAAACCTCTCCTCGCCTCCTTGCATTTTGTTGCCAATAGCCATCTTTCTTGTACTGGTTTTCCTGTCAGTTCCCCTCCCACTGAATGTCTTGAAAAAAGTTCTTCAAACCCGAGTAGTTCCCCCTTTTGTAGTTTTGGTTTTTTTCCCTCCCTATTCATGTGCTCTCTCCCTTGCAAGCTCAAAAATATGTGTCGAAACACGAACCACTGATACTAGCTCCCAGGGCCTTTCATACATGATATCCTTGCGAACTACTCAAGGTGAATACAAAGGGCCAGTCTTGCGTTCACCTCTCCTCTCTCTCTGGTTTGTGTCTCTAACTGTTTATCATAGGTTTTCCCCGTACCACACCTCATCTTGGCCCCCATGTTTCGGGGCCCCCATGGGGGTCCAGTTTTCCCAGTCAATCCCCTTTTGATTGAAATCACCCATATTAGTAACTTTGCTCCCCCCCCGTGTGCTCTTCTGGCCACCTCGGCTAGTGTGCGACCATTTGCTCTGTTTTCCATCTATTTTTCCTTTGGGCCCCCTGCATTTCTGTGGTGGGTTTACATTTCTGCAATTACACCTTATGCCCCCAGACTGGATTGTCCTACCAGTGTCCTTTCGCCCTGCCATCCTTCCTTCCATTTTCTCAAACCCCCCCCGGTTTTTAAAGAGCATGCAACTCCTCCCCCCCCTCTCCTCCCTTGCTTTTTGAGGATTTGATTCTGGAAGGGGGAAAATTGCATTGTTTTATGTGGGGATTTTTTTTCTGTGATGCTATTAGCTGGGGATGTCTCTTGATTCTTTCATGCCACTCCTCCACTTATTTTTTATTCCATCTGCATTTTTATCCACACCTTCAACTTCTTTTTTTAAGATTTTGGGGCTGGGGGGTTATTGGGGGGGAGGGAAATGGGGGACCTGATAAGGAACATGGGGGGTTTTTCTGTGGAGGTGGAGTTTGTAATGCAGTGTTTGGGGGCCTGGATATGGGATGGGTGTTTTGGTTTAGAATGTTTGGTTACACTGGGGTTGACCTGGTTGGGAGGCTTTTTATGGAATTGTAGGGGGGCGTATTTGATCTTCCCGGGGCTGGGATTCCTGTCTGTCTCCTCCTCCCTCTCTTTCCTCCTTTTGCCTTTGTACCTTCCTCCAGTTTCTGCCTTTTTTCTCGTTTTTCTGTCGCAGTCGAGATAACCCCTTTCCTGTAGGGCCGAAATTTCCCTTAATCTTGCTTTCTCCTGCGGGTTTTCCCTGTTCCGAGTCGATTCTCCCCTTGAAAGTCACTTTCTTTGGCGGGGTTTTCTTCTTCTTGCAACCCCCCCTTTTCTCCGAAAATTTTCTAGGGGATCATTACCAAACCTCCCCCAAACAGGTGAAATACACGGAAATTTAAATTTACGCATGAAAAACAAAAAAGGGCACCTTATGTAAAATTTTAAAGGGGGTGGTGATGATGATGTATGTCAATTATAGCAAGGGTTGCCAGAATTCATTTTTTTGGTAAAAATGCCTTTGGCACATTTTTCCCCTTTACAGGGGGATGACTTTGATTTACCTTTTTTTTTAATACAAATAAACCCATTGCTATATATTGAGGTTTTTATGATTTTTTTAAATTAAAACAGCCTTCACTTTTTTCATGTCAATGCAAGATCACTTTTTTCCCTAAATTGGAAAGAATTAGGTTTCCCTAGCTAACAAAATTGGGGCGGCATTTAAAACCATCTCAAATCTTGGTTGGATGAAAACGGTGACTAAAGACGGGGCCCAAAATAGATGGTTATTTTTAAAAAAAAACGCTTAGATAGGAACAGAAAAGGGGGGGGATTATGTGCCTACATTAAAATGACTGGGCTTACAACCCAAGCCCCGGGGTTTAAATAACAAAAAACCCGGGAGATTCTAGGGTTTGAAGTGCGGCTTCCCAAACCAAACCCATCTTATGGGAACAAGTTACCACCCCCTACCCAGGCCCCATTTCTTAAAGACTTTTCCAGAGTCTTGCCCAGTTGAAAACAATTGCGGAAAATAAAAACGGGGGCGTTTTTAATATCTTTTTTTCGCAAAAAAAATAACGGGTTTTGCAAAAGGTATAAGCAAATTTCCCTGGGATTAAATATTTAAACCCCCTAAAAAAAATTAATACCCAACCCGGATCCACATTTTCTAAGCCACCCTAATTGACCACATATTTTGGGAAAACCGCCTAAAAACCCATTTTTTCAGTCCAGGGGGTCTTTACCACAGGTCTTAGTGATCTTTTCATCATTTACTCCCCCAGGAAAAAAAACTGGGGATAGTTGGGCCTACAAAACCCAATAAAAATGAGGTCAACTAAAACTACAGTAAAGAAACACTGGAAAATGGGGCCTACACAATTGTGACTGGACAGAGAAAAACAAGTTGCAGGGACGTAAACAGCCGGGGAAAAATTAAAACAATGTTCCCTGCCACCCTTTAATAATATTGCACCGTTAAAGAGGTTGGGAAAAAACCCGAAGAACTGAACCCTGGATGAAAAAACTGAATATTAATAATATGAAATTCAGAACCACCTAAAAAGATTTAAAGCAAACAGACAGGTATTGCAGCACTAAATAAATTCCAAAGGTGAGGAACAGAGTACAGAGCCCTTATAAAAGGAAAAAGGGCCAAAGCCCACTGCTAAAAAATTTTGAAGAGATAACTTAACCCCAGAAGCCGGGGCAACAACAAAACAGTTGGGTATAGCCAAACCATTAGATGGGTTTCAAAAACATAGAACTCACTTTTCGATAATGAGGTATGCCACGAAACATCTAAGGTGGAAAATTGTTTTAAAATTTCCTACTACACATCTGTTGCATCAACACTAGTAAGTAAACTACCAGCTGAAACCCAAACCCCCTTTTTAAAAACAGACTCTGAAAAAGTTTAAAAACATACTATACCAAAAAAGGGGGGAAACCCCAAAACATTGTCAACTAAAAAGGTACTCATGATTTTTATTCAAAAAGAACTAAGCGGGTTAAAACCCCAACTAAGAAAACAGGCCCTGATAACATCCCGTCTAATTTTCCAAAAGAGGGTTTTTGGTTTCTGAATTTTAAATCCCTATTGCCACAAAATAAATCATAAATTTCACCACTAAAACAGTCCCGGGGGTTCAAGGGGCCAGAGTCACTCCTATCTTAAAAAAAATAGTAGGTCTGATTAAGCAACTATGGCCTTTTTAAGTATACTCATTATAATATCTAAAATTCTAAGAGGGGGGTGTATTCCAAGTATTTTAATTACCTTAATGACAACAACATTCCCATAGCTACAACGGGTTTTAAAGAAGATCCTACTCAACCGAAACCCCCCTTTATTAAAACTATGGATTACCTGGGGAACTGAAATGTAAAAGGGGGGAACCTCATGGGCATGGAAACCCTTTAACCGGGCAAAAGGGGCCTTCGAACTGTCAACCCAAAAATTTTTATGTAATAAATTCAAGCAAATTGGTATGGGTTTTCTGTAGACTGGTTTTAAGTCCTCCCAAAGCAACAGGAGAAAAATTTGTCAAAATCAAAAAAACCGGAATCAGAACCCCTGCCGTTTAACATTTGGGATTTCCCCCCAAGGGTTAGTATTCTGGGACCCTTATTATTCTTATGTTATGTAAATGATATGCCTATCAGTGTAAAGTGAAACTCCTATTTAAAGGGCAAAAGACATTGCTCTGTTAGGGTCGGGTAAAGACCCACAAGATATTGCTAATTTTTAACACGGGAACTGGGGGTCCTCAGCAAAGGGTTAGTAACAACAAACTATCATTAACCTAGGGAAAACTGAAGCCTTTCCCCTTTGGGCACGAAACATAAACTGAGAAGGGTAAATAATTTTAATGTTCAATTTTAATTTTTGGGGCCCATCACTTTGGTTTCATCATAAAATATTTTGGGGAAAAACCCTTTTACCCATTCCCTGTCAGGGGAAATTTATAGGGGAAAATTTTAAATAAAAAAGCCCAATGCCAAACTGAATTCCTGTAAAGACAAGCACAGTGCTACCCACTGAGGCCCCCAGGACCCTATGTCTAGCCCTTTTACAATGCCATATGGATTAAGCCTTTCTCTTTCCCTTGGGACCTGCCTTACAAAAAAAAAAAGAAAATAACCCGAAATCACCCAGAACAAAAACGTAAGATTTTATCCTGGGGCTGGGACCAAGAGAAAATGAAGGGGCCCGGATGAAAATTTCAGCAGTTGGGGTAAGCTGAATGTTTAAAACAGAGTAAAACAACTGGGAAACTAAATCATGTTTATAAAATTGCTCCCCAAACAAAGTCCAAATACTTTCGGGCCCAATTTTTTCAAGGTTTTGGGAAACCCAAAACAAAACCCTAGTACTAGGGGGGGAGAGCACAACTTTGAGTATCCCCCCAGTCAGTGGCCGGCCTTTAAACACCTTTTAAATTTTTACACAATAAAGGAATGGAACAGACCCACCCGCACATGTCCCAAAACCATCCCAAACGTGAACCAGTTCAAAAAGTGCCCAAAAAGGGGTTGATGAATTTAAAATCCCGAAAGAGGGGGGAATGATTTTTTTATTTTTTTTGCTAACATACTTTTAAAAAATTTTTCCTTAATTTCCCTTTTAAGACCCTCGTATTGTTGATATCTTAAGACCTTGGGGTTTGCAATAGTCTTTTTTTAGATAATAAATGTTATTTTTCCCTTTAGAATTTAAGAAAAAAAATTAAAAACCTTTATACTATAAAAAATAAGGTAAAAGGGCCCCAATGGGGAAAAAAGTCACTCTGTCCCGACTTTTTTTGGTTTTCCTAGGTTCTCTACCCATAAGCCGCTATGTAAGAAAAATTCCCATGTAAAATGTATTTTTGTATACCTGAATAAACTTTCTTACTTACTTACTTTTATTTCTCCTATTTTCTTTTATGGATGCCTTTTAATTGCTTTTTTTTTTTTCCCTTTTTTTTTCTTGCTTTTGTATGTTTTACTTCAAATTTTCCCGGGAACCCCCTCACAAAACTGGGCCTCCCCTTTCATTCTCCCACTGCAAAATCCCTTGTGTATCCCCTTCATTCAAAAATTTTAAATTTTCCCCCATTTCAAACTTTCCTTTTTTCATTTCACTATCCCATTGTACATGGGCTCCCGTGCCTGTCTTTTTCCCTTTTCCGGGTTTCCCCGTGTGGTGTGTGGGGTGTGTGTGTGTGTGTGTGTGTGGTGTTTGTGGGTGTTTGTGGTGTGTTGTGTGTGTGGGGTGTGTGTGTTGGTGTGTGTGGGTTGTGTGTGTGGGGAACCCCCTATTTGTGGTTTTCAGGTTTGAGTCCCTTTGCTCCTGGCCCCTAGGTGTGTGTGTGGTTTTTACTTTTACCTATTTGGGACTCACCCATTTGTGGTTACAGGGTCGATTCAAAACCCTGGCCCCGCCCCTTTACTGATTTCTTCTAGGTCCTCTCTCCTCTGCTCCAAGGTTTTCATACCTCGCCTTTTTAAAAATATGTATGGGTTCCCCCCCTCCACAAATTCACTTTCTAGGCTTTTTCCCCGGCTTGACTACTCGTGACTGAAGAAATACTTCCCCAACCCTCCCTTTTATTCATCCCGGTCCCTTTAACTTCCAATTGGGGACCTCTTGTGTCGTGTCCCCCTCTTTTGGGAAAATTTCCCCCCCTCTTTTTTTCCCCCCTCGTCTATTCCCCTGCAAATATTTTAAAAATTTTGTTTTTTCATGTCTCCCCTACCCTCCTGGCCTCCAGTGCCCTCAGGCCATTTCCCCCCAACCTTTCTTCCCTAGGGGCAATCCCCCCCTACTCGGGGCTAGTCTTGTTGCAAAACCCTTTTCACTTTCTCCCAATTTTTTGCGTGTTGAAATAGGGTGGATTTTCCCAAAATGGGGGCGCCAAAACTCTAGTAAGGGCCCCGACCTAAAAGGTATACAGAGGCTTGAATGAATCCTTACTGAGGTAAAGGAACGCTATCCGTAGGTTTTTCCAGGCGCCCGTAGCGCGCATTTTTCTGTTTTGATGGGGCGCCCCCAGGGGAAATGCTTTGGTGTCATACCACCCCCAATCTTTTTTTCCGGGGGTGAGGTTTGCAAACTTTTTGGGAAACTAAACAAAATTGGTCTGCGGGCTTCCCTTTTCCCCTTTCCCCCAAAGTTCATGAAAAATTTTCCCTTTAGCAGGGGTTTAAACCCAAAGGGGCCAGTTTTCTTGGGCCCCGGGGTTTTAGGGATTCCAGGGGCTCTTTGTATCCTGCCGAATTTCCCCTCAAATTTGATTCTTTTCCCTTAAACTTTTTCCAAACATCCCCCAAACAAGAAAACTTTTGATTTTATCCCTTCCCCCTTTTTGTCATTCACCCAAAACCAAAACACAAAAGGTTCCAAGGGCTGACCCCTGTGGAACCCCGCTTGTCACAGGGCCCACTCTGACACCTCGCACGTACCATGACTCTTTTTTGCCTCCCTGGGCCCGGTAAATTTTCTGAAACCATTGGGAGGGGCCTTTCCTGTTATTGGGGCCTGAAACCTCACTTTTGGGAGTAACCTCTTGTGAGGAACTGGGGTCGAAGGCCTTCTTGCAGTCCCAAAAAAAAAGCAAATCCCATCCCCCCCCCTCTCTCTTGTCTTACTTCTGTCACCTTGTCAAAAAACTCTAGTAGGGTTTTGAACAGGATTTTCCCTTTCCCCGAAACCATCTGGTTTTTCAATTTTACACCCTTTTTTTCTTTCCAGGGGGCTCCACCCCCTCTCCTCCTGATTTATCTTCTCCATGACCTTTTTAATAAAAACACTTAGTGATACAGGGCTGTAGTTTTTTGTCCTCATTCTGTCCCCCCTTTTTTTTAAAAATTTGGGCTACATTTTGCCATCTTTCCCTACCTCGGGGGTTGCCCAATTTCAAAGTTTTTTTGAAGATCTTTGTTAATGGTACACACAATATCTCGCCCTCTTTAAGGGCCCATGGAGAGATTTTTGTCTGGGCCCACCGCCTTTGGGTCAAGTTCGCAAAGCAGCTTCTTTTACCTCCTTTCCCTTGGGTTTTATGTACCCATCCCGCCCCTTGCCCGGTGGGACCCCCCTGCCTGATTTCCTGGAGTCCCCAAAAGGTTTCCACTGTAAAAACTTCTTTAAATTCGTTTGGGGCCTTTTTGACATACCCCCCGGGCGTTTCTTGGGGAATTTTCCCCCTCAACCCTTCCTCAGTCCTGATTACCTGGTCCTTGAATGTTGTTTTTTTCCCCCTGATGTGGGTTTAAAACAGCTTCGGGGCTCCTTTACTTTTTTATGCTATGTCAATTTTTGTATTGTGCGGGGCCCCCCTTCTTATCCCTGCAAATTCGTTTCTGGCTCCCTTTGGCTAATCCTTTATTTTTTCCCGAGTTTCTGTCTTCTGTCCCCTTTCCCCTTCTCAAAAACAAACCCATTTTTGCCCCCCCTACCCTTTTGGGGGAACCAAGGACTCGGTTTTGTTCTTCCCATTTTTTCTGTTTTTCCCTTTTGGGGAACCCAAACCCCTCCTCTGCCTCCTTGCATTTTTTTTTGCGACATTGTCCACATTTCTTGTACTGGGTTTTTCCCGTCAGTTCCCCTCCCACTGAAGTCTTGAAAAAATTTTTTCAAGGGCCGATAGTTCCCCCCCCCTTTTGTAGTTTTGGGTTTTTTTACCCTAAACCTGCGTCTCCCACTTTCAGCTCAAATAAAGGGAAATCCCAAAGCACAGAAACCCCAAAGATCACAACTCCCAGGGACCTTTTTATACAAAGATAACCTCGGGGTGTCAGGAAAATCCAAGGTGAAAACAAAGGGCTAGTCTTTTCGGGTTTATCCCCCCTTTTTCCCCTCTCTCTGGTAGTGTCTCTAAAAAGTTTAAAGCATGAGGTTTTTCCCCCACCCCCCATCCATTATCTTTTCTCCCCATGTTTCCCCGGGGGGCCCCCCTGGGGCCCCCGGTTTTTCCCCCGCAATTTTCCTTGTGATTTAAATCACCCAAGCTATACTTTCCCCCCCAGTGTGCTCTCCTTGGGCCCCCTCGGCTAGTGGGTCGACCATTGCCTGGGTTTCCTCATCATTCTTCTCTTGGCCCCCCGGCAGTTTTTGTGGTCGGTTGTACATTACGCAATTATCCCCTTATGGCCCCAGACTGGATTGTTCCTACTAAATAGTCCCCTTTCGGGCCCTGCCGTCCATTTTCCCTTTCCCTTTTCCCCCAAAACCCCCACTGGGTTTTTAATGAGCATTTCAACTCCTCCTCCCCCTTTTTCCCCTGTCTTTCCTGAGGATTTGATATTGGAAAGGGAAAAATTGGAATCTGTTTTTTATTCCCGGTGAGTTTTTTTTTTCTGTTTTTGGGCTATTAATTTTGGGGGTGTCCCTTGATTCTTTTTTGGGCCCCCTCCCATACTTATTTGTTATTCCATCGCATTTGTATACCACACCTTCCCAAATTCTTTTCTAAGATTGTGGGGCTGTTAGGTGTATTGGGGGTTGGGGGAAATGGGGGACCTTTTAAAGGAACTATGGTTGGGTTTCTGTGGGGGGTTTGGGGTTTTTAATGCAGTGGGTTTGGGGGGATGGGGTGTTTTCAAAAGGGGGTTTTTTTGGGTTTTTTGTGTTTTTGGGTTCACTGGGGGTTTTTCCTGGTTGGGAGGCTTCCCATAAAGTTTTTGAGGGAGGCTTTTTTAATTTTTCCTGTGTCCCGGGAAACCCTGTCTGGCTTTCCCAAAACCCCCCCCTCTTTCCCCTTTTACCTTTTTACCAAACTCTCCCAAATTTTTTTTTTTTTCTGTTTGTGTTCTGTTGCAGTCTAATACACCCCTTTCCCTTAAACCCCGGGATGTCCCTTTTAAACATGCTTTTTCCGCAGGGTTCGTTTCGAGTCATTTTTGCCTTAAGGGGGAAATTTTTTCTGGGCCGGGGTTTTTTTTTTTACAAAACCCCCCCCATTCTCTAAAATTTTCCCAACTGGGTCATGTTTGTCTTCATTGGTTTCATTTGCTTTTCAATTTTCCCTTTTTTTTCCCAATTTTTTTTGCGTACTTGGGTGTATGCGTGCTTGTGTGTTTTGCAAAATTTTTGTACGCTCGTGTGCATGTATCTGGGGCGTGCGCCCTCGTGGTGTATGTGTGTGCGCGCCTTGGTGGGGGTATGACCCACTTAACATTTTGATAACTCTTCAATTGTGACCAAAGGGGGGACGCATCAGTGGCTCATTACTTTTTAACTTTTCATGATTTTAACCATGTATAGGGTGTAGAAGGGTTCAATTTCCTTTTTAACTATTCAGCTATCATAACTTTTGGGGGCCAGTCCCTGGGCCCATTATGTATTTGTTTAATTTTTTTTACTACCGCCCACACCATGGGTTTTGATGGGCTGCAAATAAAAATATTAAAATAAAAACCCAAAAAATATTTGGTCCTAATTGTTTGAAGTTTAAATACTTATTATTAAGAGGAAGTGTCAACCTGCAAGTTTGGGTGATACGAAGAAATTCTTTGGGAAAGGGGCATACACCTTGTAAATGGAGCTTTGATAAATTAAATTTAATTAAATTTTTATTATTATTAAAATTTTTAAAATTTTTATTATTATTATTATTAAATTAATTATTACTATTATTATTTTTATTATTTTTTATTATTACTATTTTTTTGTTTTTATTCATAACTTTAAAAGCAAACCAGTTGTGACCCCAAAATGCGCTACGCCCTTGGGCCCGAAAATTTTAGAGTGCTGAAGTCAATGTCCTTTTGAGTGATGACACATTTACCGGGCCTTAGTGCAAGTTAATTTAAAACCAGTTAAGATTTTTTATATTTGAACTTTCAAAACGTTTATGAAGTGCACAACTCGCACCTAGATCTAGTTTCAGTGGGAAGATCCTTTATCACACACAGTGGGGGAAAAGACCTCTGACACGCTAAGATTTGGGGAGAAATATCTCTACAAAGGGTGCCACAGTAGAAACCCCTTCTAAGATCTTTCCCGAGTTTTTCTTAAACATGGTTTATGTACCCATTTTAAAAGCTGATATGGGGAAATTTTGTTTTCCAAAATGAAAATTGAAAGGGCAAAACTGCGTAACCCCTTTTTGACTTTTAAATTTCCGACTGGAAGGCCAAATAAATGCTTCTATGATTACAAACAAACCCAAAGAATTTATATGGGAAAAATAAGGTTTCGGATGCATAATCATCCTTCTTTTAACAATACAACAAGAAACAGCTACATACATACGCTGAGAAGATAAAATTTTCCGGATTTTTAACCCGGAGGGTTACCCATCCAGGATGCGGCCCACACCAGTCGACCAACCCCTCAGATACCTACTTACTGCTAGATGAACAGGAACAATATAAGGAGACAAGGTTCAATGTTTCTACTCGGCAGGGGATTGAACCCGGGATGGATCTATAATTTCCTCACTAACAGAACACAGAGAGTAGTCGTCAACAGAGTAAGTTCGAGGCAGCTACGGTGAAAAGCTCTGTTCCACAAGGCACAGTACCCCGCTCCCATCTTGTTCCTCATCCTCATATCCGACATAGACAAGGATGTCAGCCACAGCACCGTGTTTTCCCTTTGCAAATGACACCCGAATCTGCATGACAGTGTCTTCCATTGCAGCACGCAAAGCTCCAGGCGGACATCAACCAAATCTTTCAGGGGGCTGCAGAAAAAAATATAAAAGTTCAACGATGAGAAATTCAATTACTCAGATATGGTAAAATGAGAAATTAAAATCTTCATCAGAGTACAAAAAAAAATTCTGGCCAAAAAATAGAGCGAAACACCAACGTCAAAGACCTGGGAGTGATCATGTCGGAGGATCTCACCTTCAAGGCCCATAACATTGTATCAATCGCATCTGCTAGAAAAATGACAGGAGGGAAATAATGAAACCTTCAAAACTAGGGAGGCCAAGCCCATGATGACACTCTTCAGGTCATTGTTCTATCTAGGCTGGAATTTGCTGCACACTAACAGCACCTTTCAAGGCAGGTGAAATTGCCGACCTAGAAAATGACCGAGAACTTTCACGGCGCGCATAACGGAGATAAAACACCTCAATTATTGGGGAGCGCTTGAGGTTCCTAAATCTGTATTCCCTGGAACGCGGGGGGGGAGAGTTACATGTTATACACACCTGGAAAACCCTAGAGGACTAGTACCAAAACTTGCACACGAAAATCACTCACTACGAAAGCAAAAGACTTGGCAGACGATGCACCATCCCCCCAATGAAAAGCAGGGGTGTCACTAGCACGTTAAGAGACCATACAATAAGTTTTCCAGGGGCCCGAGACTGTTCAACTGCCCCCCAGCACACATAAGGGGGATTACCAACGGGACCCCTGGCAGTCTTCAAGCTGGCACTGGACAAGCACCTAATGTCAGTTTCCTGATCAGCCGGGCTGTGGCTCGTACGTTGGTTTGCGTGCAGCCAGCAGCAACAGCCTGGTTGATCAGGCTCTGATCCACCAGAGGCCTGGTCACAGACCGGGCCGCGGGGGCGTTGACCCGGAACTCCTCCAGGTAAACTCCAGGTAAACGGGCACTCGTGTGTGAGGCGAGAGCGTTGTTTACCAGACCAAGGGACACTTTCCTACCACGCCCCGGAATTTTTTGTAACTAATAGTGTTACGCCTGGTAGGCAACGCTCTCGCTTCACACACTTAGTGTCCATCGTTCAAGTCCCCGGGCCCGGGTGGAAACATTGGGAATGTTTCCTTACACCTGGTGTCCCCGTTCACCTAGCAGTAAGTAGGTACCTGAGTGTTAGTCGACTGATTTGGGTCGCATCCGGGGGGGACAAAATTTGAAGGACCCCAATGGAAAAAAGACGGACAGTCCTGACTCGATGACGCACTAACGTTCTTGGTAGCTAACCCTCCGGGGTTAAAACTCCGAATGAAATCTTATCACGTAAGTTTAGCGCGTTTTTAAGCAAGATTCGGTACTATTTAAAAAATTCATTTGGCAACCCTTCGAGGAGTGAGAATAAAATGCACTTACAGATTCGGACACACTGACATCTTTTAGCACGTATTTCCTCTCGAGGTGAATTATGCAACATAATAGAGTTGTGATGTTTTATTGATCAACCTGAATTTGTTGTAAATGAATGGTACAAAATACCAAACAGAATGAAGAATTAGACACATGTGCAATATTTGAGGTTTTTGTATTTGTAGACGTTTCGCCATCCAGTGGCTTTATTAATACAAATCCAAGACATAGTGGGAAGACTTTAGAACTATATATTTAAAAAGTCGAGGTAATCATTTTCCTCAGTCCCTTTGGGGTTGGTGAAGAGCATTGTTTGTCTTGAATTTGTTTTCCTATGGATGGTTTGTCTTGCCCGATCTGAGGCAAGGAAGCACTGTCTCCTCTTGGACTTCGAGGATCGTATTTCCTGCCAACCTTCGCAATCCAGTATTTCTGTAGTTAGGAATGGGCATCTCTTGATCCATCCCTATTTGACTGGCCCGGCTGGATTCACTTTTCTCACTATCCGATGAATCCATGAGTGGTTCGCAGCTTCGCCAGATCTGCGTTGCACATTTTCTCACCAGAGTCCTCGGTTGTATCCTTGGAACGTCCCCGTGTCCTCTTCCTTTCGAAAGAAAATCATGTGCAACAGCTGTGCTGTGCATGCGACTGGTGACACGACTGTTAAATGACGACTCCTTCACCTGATGTACATCAGTGACCTCTTGTATCTACTATATATACTGTATTCTCTCATTCTCTTGGCTGCATATTAAAGATATTAAACGAAACTAAATATAACAAGATTAACGATAATACTAATTAAAAAAGTACTATACTTGTATTATAGCTAAACATGAAATTATGGGATTATATACACCTGGAAAATCCTAGAGGGACTAGTACCGAAAATTGCACACGAAAATCACTCACTAAGAAAGCCAAAGACTTGGCAGACGATGCAACATCCCCCCAATGAAAAGCAGGGGTGTCACTAGCACGTTAAGAGACATACAATAAGTGTCAGGGGCCCGAGACTGTTCAAACGCCTCCCGCATACATAACGGGGATTACCAATAGCCCCTGGCAGCTTCAAGCAGGCAAATGGACAAGCACCTAAAAGTCGGTACCTGACAGCCGGGCTGTGGCTCGTACGTTGGTTTGCGTGTAGCCAGCAGTAACAGCCTGGTTGATCAGGCTCTGATCCACCAGGAGGGCCCGGTCACAGACCGGGCCGCGGGGCGTTGACCCCGGAACTTCTCCAGGTAAACCTACAAGGGTCATACAGCACAGTTAATGCAGAGAAGTGTTTCAGGTAGATAGCTGTGTGTTCCTGCCTTTTGATGCCCAGATCCTGAATTCATTAGGTGTGTTCTCTGACTACCGTCCACAGTTTAGTATGCGATTCATAACAATGTTATTAAATTAACAGCAATGTCTTATATCAAGAGCCCCTCCCCACCATCATGATCATAATGCCAAAAAATACCCCCTTAAAACTCTGCCCTGAGGGAAACCCCTCAATCAGGGACTTATTTTGCTCATCTTCGTATAAAACCTGGCTGCCGAGATACAACACATGATATCCAAGTGAAACAGCCACATAGTGTGTACCTTCATCTCGCCCACAGGATGGGTAATAATAACATATTAACTTTAACTAAGCTTTTGCATCGACGGCAGACAACCCTCTCAAGTATTATTTTAAACCCAATGGATTGCCCAAATGTCCCCCAAATCTCTTGCCAACTGTCGATATCATCACCATCCTATTAGGGCCAGTATAAATTCAAATGTTAAAAGCTTGGT
>NW_026506380.1:0-15005 GCF_026875155.1 Cherax quadricarinatus
CCATACCGGGGACCTTGAGGTCTGGGGAAATTTCAAGACCCACCATACCTGTCAGGGCCCCATAAATTTTAAAGTGTCAGGGTTAAAATCACTTGCAGTCCCCTCCCCACGGAAAGAATTGCAGCGGGCACCACTCGAAGACTGCAGCAACCTAAAACGCCTATTGTGCCAACTGCTAAAAGGCACCACCCTGGAACCGGAGCTGTTCGGGGTGCAGCCTGGCGCAGGTTCGTCCCCAAAACAACCCACGGCCCTGACACAACCCACCTTGGAATCCCCAGCAACAGTCATGGGGGCCCCAAAACCCGGGTTCCGGGGATACCCGCAAAGGAAATCAGAAGTTCCCAGCACTGGGCCCCAGCGGGGCATCAGGGGGGGGCATGATTTGCACACACGGTCAACGTGGGCAGATGGCAAGGTGGGCCAAAAGACAAAACATTTGAAAAAAACACCCAAGGCCGGGCACATCCCCAGCTTCCCACGGGCCCCCCAAACACCCTTCCCATACCACCACGGGCCTTTTCCCAAAGGCAGGCCCCTACTGTGAGGGCCGAGTCACAGAGGCCCACCCCGGCCACTCAGGCAGGGCCAAGGGTGCATCGCTTATGCTGCTGCAGTGTCACAGAGGAATTCGAATCTTTCCAGATCGACTGGAAAACCTTGGTTCATCTCACACTCTGTCGCCGGGGCTGCATGGGCAGAGGGGGGCGTGCAGGAGCTCCTTCATAGCTGGCGGGTCCACTGGAAGGGAAAGCCCAAAGGAACTTCAACCACATCCAAGTTTTCCCTCCTGAGGGGGAGGCCCCGAGTTCCAACAATGGACATGAGTCCCAGGCAGAGATGGAATCAGTGAGCCCCTCTGCACCCTTTGAAATCCTCCATGGAACATTTGCGGGCTGCAGTGAAAATTCACTTTGTATTGAACGCGTTCAATTTAGTTGAGTTTTCCTGTTTCAGGAGACACTCACCTGATTCGTCACATAAAATTGGCAGCCAAGATATTTCTTGGTTTCTCTCGGCCTACCTTTAAAGCTCCTGGAAGGGACTGGCAGGGCATGGCGATCTATGTCATAACACTATCGCTGCTACAATCTCCAATGACCCCATCACCTGTGGGATTGCGTAGAGATTCAGGGCTGTCACGCCTACTCCTGGGCTGATTGACCTCTCGTGTTTTACAATATTTACAGAATCTCTTGGTACAAACCCTTGACATTGTCAGAGGTGGCAGCACTCGGCAGCACTCGCCCCACGGGAGGTCTTGTTGTGGCTGGGATTTCAATGCCCACCACCCAAATACTTTTCTTCTATCTCTCCTAAACTAATGCAGCTGGGGGCACCTTGCGGCTGTGCTGGAGGAGGTCCTCTGAGATAGCCCCGGTCAATAAAGTGAGCCCAACCCATCGTTGACAGTTCCCTTAGGACGTCACACTCATCTCTAATCTGTTTGCTCTCGAGTGTAAGATGGGAGTTCCACCTTCTGTCACACTCAGTATCACTTTGCAGTGCTCAACCATGCTGATGGTCCAGCGGTGCCCTCTCCCCACACCACCCCCCAGATGGAATCTAAAAAACTGGCCGACTGTGGCAGTGCTTTCCTGGTGGTCATTGAGCACTCGGGGCAGAGTGCTCGTCTTCTGAAGACCTAGATGAGTCGGCTCAAGCTTGCCGGTGCCTTCACATGTGCAGCTGAGGCAGCCATGACCTAAGCTTACAGGTGCAGGTGTCAAATAAACTGACTGGTGGTTTTACAATGAGGACTCATGGAACAAACCACCGCATCAATGTCTAAAACCGAAGATGCAACAGGTGAATCCCACGTTTGAGGTCCATGCATCTGCTCAGGGTAAGTGGTGCGGCCAATGCACACCCATGTCTCACACAGGTCCGGACAGGCTACCATAGGTTTTCAAGTGGTGAGCTCCTTCATCCTACTCCACCACCTCTATCTAGAGATTCGGACCAATTACGATGGCCACTGGCAGAGTTGTCGTCAGTGTGGGCTTTGGGTTGAAAATCAAAAACCCCAGAGCCCCGCACAGAGGCAGAACAATCTTGTGGACCTTTTCAGCCACCATAGCGGCCATGCTCAACTCCTCAGGATCTCCAGTACCTCCAAGCCACCTCCTTCCTAGAAAGGATGATGGTGATCCAAGCAGGTAGCCAGGCTAAGGACATAATGGAAGTTAAGACTTCACCGACCAGGAGCTCCAGGCAGCCTTCAACATCTCACTGGACAACTGCAACCGGGGCATGATGGCATCACCTTATGCATGATCACGTCGTACTGGCCATTCTGGACAATCAGCTTGTCCTTGGTCGTCAACACCGACTTGGCGAGCTGGCAAACTCCCGCCTGTATGGAATGAGTCTGACATCATAACCGATTCCTCAGCCCTGGGGAGGCCTGTCAGAGTGAAAACCCATCTCCCTCACCATGCATCTTGAAGGTGTCTGAAAGGATGGTGTTGGTAGCGCCCTGAGGTGGAAGCTTGGCCCCTCCTGAAAAACACCTGTATGGGCTTCACCAGAGAGTGTGCAAACTTTCGAAGCCTTACCTCGCTACTGACCGGGCATTTGGTCGGATGCCAAAGCCCACACTGTTGTTCTTCTTGACCTTGAAAAAGCTTTTGAGCTAGTATATACCTCTCCCTCTTGGACATGCGAAGACTGGGTATGCTTCCTAGTGCATGCCGTCTTTTCCTCAGACCCTGGACAATGGCACTCCACGAGGTGGTTGGTTTTGCATAGTCCCCACCCTGTTCAATTGCAGATGCACCAGCTGGTGTGCCTGCCTTTCTCCAGGAGCAACCATCCTCTTCAGCTATGCAGAAGACCTGGCACCTTGATCGATTAGATTAGATTTAGATTGTCCACCGAAGTGGCTATATTATTGTGCACCCCATATCCATCCTGTGGACGGTAGCGCGAGAGAGCATAGGATACACAAAAGTGCCTAGAACAGGCCCCAAAGGGTTAAAACAGGATCCAATGGATTTATATCTACATATCTATGAGTTCACTTATCTGATACAAGCAAATTTAGGAAATTTGCTTAGTATATCTTGTATCTTATTTTTCATTAAATAAGAATATCTTGACATGTCACAGTAGTTATTATACTTGTCTGTCTCTGAATTCCTCAATAAGTGGGACAATTAACGCACATAATGTTCGGGGGGAGTAGAGTGACCATATTCATTATCCCCCCACATAATTTACATTTAGTTTTTAATATCATCTGTGAGTCTCCCAAACTGCCAGAAGTACTTTAACCAAGCCTAAGCTGGCCACTACACATCAGTCAGTCTGTTCACATTTGCAAGTTTCTCCATAAACATACTTATCTACGTTTCATGTTATCATAGTTGGGGTTAGAGATCAACTCAGGCATTCTAACTGCATTCCAATAGACGAATCATTTTCATTATGTATCTTCTCTCCTAATTATTATTCCTAATGCTAGACACAGTTATACCAAGTTATATTCTACAATCCCTTCTCGATACTCTTCTTGCTAACATATCAACTTTATCATGAGGAGTAATCCAATGTGTGATGGGACCATAGCAATTGTACATTAAAACCTTTGTCCCTAATATTTTGAGTATCTATACCTGGTCTTCCTCCCCAAATGTTCATGTTTTGATTGAGTCATTATATGAGCCATAGAGATCCTTCAATGTATGAACATAGAATCAGTAATGATGATAGAGTCAACAAGCTCAGTGTCAAAGGTTATCATTAGCCCATTGGGGATTTCAAACAAATCAGTTTCAGTGTAGATGCCCAGGTTTATAATTCTTATGCCTAACTCTACAAAATTTATTATCGTTCTTAACTAGGGAAGGTGCATCAAGAGCAGATGCAAGCCCTGCCATAAGACTCCTGTTTAGGATCCATCAGTGTATAAAACCTTGTGATAACTTGTTACTACCAGCTAGGTTAGAAATTTCTTCTTGAGCAGTTGCTCAAACAATAGAATATAAGGAGAGGGATATAACTAGCAAATGAGCTTCTTGGGAGGACTTGTAGGTATGGATATTAAATGAACACAACTTCCATGGAGGGGTGAAAAGCTTCTTGTTGCGTACATTGATACAGTTCATGCAGGTTATAAAACTTAATGCAATTGCACGATTTCACAATCCCATTTAGATCTGTGTGTGTTACCTCAGACACATGGTAGATTCACTGTGACACGTGTCTGTCGTTTCTCAACATTCAATACCCGAGTACATGGTTAATTTCAACAATTCCCTATCACTTTGATACTAGATATATACCAAGCTCCTTCCTTCATGTTAAAAACTTTTGAAGATCTGGGACAAGGCCAAGAAAAGATCCTGAGAGCTTCATATTGCATTAACTCCAAGGGTCGGATAGAACTTTCTCTATCTAATATCAACATGGTTTCACATTATCAATTAAGGACCTAACATAGCTAGTACATCATTCTCACGATTCTCACATTTGGCACCCATAGTGTGGATTGTAGCCACAACAGCTTTGAGAGCATTTAGCCTAGCTTTACATTTCTTGTTTTATGTGTGGTATAGTGGATTTGTTAAAGGGTACATCTACACCACGATATCTGTAAGTTTTTAAAACGTAGCTAATGATTTCACCCTGCAAATAGATGGTTGGGGGATGTCGTTTGCTTGTTAAAATCATAATTTTTAGATGGAAATATTATTAGGACCTAGTCCGATTACAACTTGCTTGAACTTCATTAAGTATTGGTATCATCTTCCTTATGCCTTGTTGTATGTAGTCATGATATCATCAGCATAGCTTATAGCTATAAATTTTAGGTGAGGCCAGGTAGAGCATTTTAGGGAGCATAATCAGAATAATTAAATAGCATGGTACTAAGAACTCCTCCTGCGGTGTACCAAAGACATTGTCTTTAGAAATCACTTCTTAATATCCTTGTAAAGGATCAGAGGCATACTCTATTTGACAGGTAATCCTATTATCCACAGAGTAAGCTACCACCAATATTCAATTATTGCTAGTTTCAAGTATTCAAAACGGTTCTGTTCGCAATATCAATGCAGATTTTATATGCAAGAAAAGTGTTACAACTAGTAGAGTTTGTTGGTGCAGTGAAGAAGGTGGAACTACAGTTCTGCACACTTTTACCTTTCATGAACCCATAGAGGAAGAGGTGAAAGTTGATCTCTGAGTCTGAGTACAGTCTGGTAAGCATCATACTTCAAAAGTTTTACAAAAGACAACTAGTTAAGGAGAAAAATTCGGCCTAAATGTATCAGTCAGTTTTGGTTGGGCTTAGGGATGATGCCACAATTGATACTATATGGTCCATGGAAGAAGGAAGCAAACGTGCCCTCAATGTAACCTGAGATTATACAGTGCCAACAAAGGGTTATTTTCAGGCACGTGCCTTAGAGTTTCTGTGAGAATATCATAGGTAATACCAATCCTCTCACAGGAGCAGTTGATCGACCTTTGGTTAATGCAATTATACTAATTCATACTCGGTAAAGAGGCAATACACTCTCATCAATATTTTGCACATAAAATTAATCAGTTTTTCAACATTTCTTCAGAAGTACATGGCTCTAAAAAAATTTTTTCTAATATTAGATGGAAGGCTTTCATGCCTGGATGTTTGTGGACAGTCATTTATGAGGTCATTTCTTTTCAATGTAGAAAGGGATGAGGCAAACATTGCCAGTCTTTTTTCCTGGTATTTTATTTATAGCCTTTCCAAGCCAAACTCAAAGGGGTGGAACCTATTTAATCCACTAAACAAACTGTTCCCATTCCTGTTTGCCTAAGGTTCTCCTTTCTATCCGTTTGCATTTGATTAGTGCATCTGGAACGTTCTGAGCAGGTCTGGGGGTTCTATATTCACGTATAGCTTTACCATCCTCCAAGCTGCATGTGTAAGATTGTCGCAGCTGATGGATCATTATAGTATTTACTTGGTTTTTATTGTAATTTTTTATAGTGTGGAGGGTTTATTGTTTCCTATTCCTGCCCACTTGGATCTGTGAGAATACTCTCAATAAGTGGTAATTAAATCATCATTAAATTTTTGTGTTGCCAATGGGCTCGTAATTCCTTATACCATTGATCCAAGTGGGTTAATAAAGTTGTCCTCTGTGTTCTGGATGAGAATAAGTTTTCCCTCCTTCTGTATTTAGCTTCCGTTGTAGCTGGGAGATTTATCAAGATTTGAGCATTTGTTTAGTCATGGAAGTGATCAGATTAGAAGATCATCACATGCAGAGTCATGCGATCGTAAATGATGTATAGAATCCAAGACACAAGATCTAATGCCACCATATATGTGAGTATGCTCATGGTGCCCACAATTCGAACTATAATCATGCTCGTTAGCAATCTCACTAGTTTAGTTCCATGGGTGTTTGTTATAGACCCACCAATAATATTATTGTCTGCATTAAAATCTCCAAGAATGATGGTAGGGGTTCCCTATTGATCGATCTGGTAAAGCAACAGGTCGAAGCTGGTTGCACTGGGTCATAGAGATTCAAAATGTTGATGGAGAAAATCGCCTGCATATACTTATTGACACACATGATATCAGTGCAATGTTTAACTTCGACTCTGCAAGGAAAGGAGTGAATGTGGCAGCTACTTTCCTGAACATACATCACACAACAGTTGGAGACCTTTAGGATTATAAGCTGCATAGGTCCAGCAAGTTTGGTGGAGTGCACCATTCTTTCAATCTACATTCCTTGCAAACCAGATGACATCAAAATTCTGTTGGGCACAAATATGATGTAGAGTCAGGCAACCGCTTCCTAATGGAAGCAAAGTTCCATGAAAATATTTTTGTAATGAATCCATAGAATTTGAGTTTATTAGCAATCTCTTGCTCCTAGAGGTAAAACTATTATGGCTTTTACTACAGTGTGGCCGATGACGTTAAGAGCAAATAGCATAAGATTGAACGTCCTTTTATCTTCAGGACCTTTAATTTTAAGCATTTTTTTCGGCATTTTGCGCACCAGTGATAAGGCAATTTTTTGAAGGCAGATATTATGGGGGCTTCTTTCACACGAAATTGCTTTAGTACTGAAACGGAGATTGCTGGCACTTTTGACAACATCAGCCATGCCAAGAGCATGCATCCTGATTACATATATTTATTAAACTTGTCAGGATCTGTGTCAAGATGCTGCAATTATTTACTGGAAAGATGTTAAAAATGAGGAAGGGTCAGCGCATCCAAATGCCTCTCCGGGCGATGGCACTTCTGGTTTATTGGCTTTCTTTAAACAACCTATCACCTTAACAGGTTTGACCATGGTTACATTAGTGTTCTCTTGTTACATCATTCATTGCAGGCAGGGGTGTCCAGTGCATCTGACTCTTCTCCAATTTCCAGGGAGGTTACCTGTGTGGAGTCCGTCTGACTGTTTTAGTTTTGTTGTTATTGGTGAGAAATGACAAACTCATATCTTCCCATATTCAGTTGTAGCCATAGTATCGTGGTAGTGGCAGGACCAGTAGTTCCATATGTGCTATGCAGGGATTGGCTATCTCCTCCACAGCTGTGTTGTGACGGGCATTCTGGAAATCACCATAATCCTTTGCAGTGAGGTTCGGTTCTTGCACACTTTGCAGAGGTTGTCAGTCTCAGATCTGGCTGTGGTAACTGGAAAAAAAATGGCCCCAATCCTCAGTTACCATAAAAGGACTGTTTTATCAAGTTTTAACATCAAAAGGTGTGTTGGGGTTCTGACTGCAGTCCTTGATGGAAACTGTAAACCCGCAACATCTTTACAGTTAATACACTTAAATTTTCGTCTGTCAGGGCCTACTGTGAATTCACTAGTGGAATGTTACCCCAGCACACTGTAACTACCACACCAAGAATGGTAGTATTCCCACAGTCCTACTGCAACATGGCCATAGTGCCTGGTATTTGTAACACCTGACGTTTGGAGGGGGTAGGTACACCTCGATGTTTAGTCAAACGTAAACCATGCACCCAGATATACTCGGGGAGGGGCAACAGGACCTACCCAACTGGCCATAATTTGGGATTTCCTTTACAAGTCTTTTAGGCTTGAAGATTATGCTCACTTAGAGTGTCAGATGGGATGGGTCCATGCAGAAGGAGGGTATCCAAAGATTATGATACTGACGCCTATTTTTAAAGTGGGTGGAGTGTCTGATGGAGGTCGAGCAGCTTAATATCCCCATAAGGTAGTACAAAAGTAGATCATTAATCAGCTCTTTATTCTGTTTCCACAAACACAAAGTTGTTTGTTTTTTTTCCTAAATTTGATCCTGAGTTAGGGATGCTTTTTTACAGCTTCGCATTAGCCATGCAGCATTAAGCAGGCAGTGGGTTTGTCTGGGAAGTTCAGCTTAACAACATTCTTCCTTTGAAGAATGACTTCTTGCAGCCCCTCTGTGCACCAAGACGTTTAGTATCACATTGGTGTGTACGAGTCAAGTGAGCCTGATACGTTCGACGCTCTAAACCCTTTCTCACTATTTCTCTTTTGTTTATCTTTTTAAAGGTCTTGGAAGCTATCTTCAATTCTCACCTGCAGAAATAGGTTCCTCTATGACAGTTTGCCATGTTTTGCCCGTGATGATATCTGGTGAGACTCACAAAACAAGAATGATCCCGCTTCATCTATTCCCTTATATGGCTTAATTCAAGAGCTAAATATTCAATAAAATGCAGAAGTCCAAAATAGATCACAAGACACAAGTGCTCAAGTTCCAATGAACACATCCAACCATACTCAAGCCCAGACCACGCACCACTCATCACGACAACACACCCCACCAAAAACACGACCAATAGCCTCTTGGATGTGTGTTAATATTATGGTACTATGATAATTATATAATGGATGTACAGGCGAGGTCTTACACCATATCACAATATTACAAAGATGAACAGAGAGAGAGGGAGAAGAGAGAGAGAGAAAGTAGGTAATATGTGAGCATACAAAGTAGAATTCTGACATACATCACATAAACATTATGATCTAATTTCCAATGATCAACTTCCACTTGAGTTAGTTTCAGGCTACTGGCCACCTAATGTACCCTCACTGAAATAGATAAATATAGCAGACATCACAATGAACGCTGAAGAACACCCTCTTACCCCCAGAAACCATAAAAAGATTTGTAAAACAATTTACTAAAAAAAAAAAAAAAAAAAAAAAAAAAAAAAAAAAAAAAAAAAAAAAAAAAAAAGTAATTTTACAATGACATGATATAAAACACTCTGTCGCTTCCATTGTCCATCCGGGGTAACTCCGACGTTACTATGTTAAACAAGTAATGCAAGCATAAGTGTGCCGCTGTAGAATAGATTAACCATACTAAACAAACTCACTTAACAAACGCGTTCCTATAGTATGACAAGTGTACCGAAAACCACCAAGGTTACACTTTAACACTTATAAAACAACTTTTGTTGATGTAAATAGTCGGTGATAGTGTACAGCCGCTGGTCGTAATCAACACACTCAACATCTCAAGGTCACACGACTGAGCCCAGCTCTGGAGTTACCACATTTTTAATTGTGTTTTATTATGTGTCGTTGCTGTTCTGCAGTCATTAAATTGGGTGTATCAGAAGTTAAACCTACAAGATCATTTGATACAATAGTCCTAAAACAATTTACCACAATGTATAAACTAGAATTAATGATTGCAAATTGTTACTATTACATTTTAAACTAGGCGCTAGAGCCCCACTAGATTCGAGTGGCAAGGTAACATAGATGCGTTATAACAGGCTGACTCTTGCTTAACACAGTTGAAAGGTAACCGAATACTCTCAAGTAAAAAGTATTCCATGAAAACAGAACATTATGCAGGAGAAAGCTTGTTCACAGATAAAAATACAAAGCAAAAGTTTACACACCACACACAGATTAACACTGCAATGTTGAAATATTACTAGGGAATTTAGCGTATAGTTTTCAGTCTGAACGAGAAAATGTATTAGAAAACACGGCAATGACACTAGTGACCAAGAATTTAATTATGTAACCGTATTAAATAGATTCATTACAACACTGAGCAGAGCATGTGTTACACTGATTTATCAAATGAAAGGAGTCGTCCTAACACTGAAGCACACTCTGAGAGCCTGTTTAAAGTCTTAATACATGCTTACAAATGACAATTAACTGTTGGGGAAAGCAGAACTTAACGAACGTCAAGCACACGGTATGACAGATGAATGTTCACTTGTACAAGCCAATCACCACAAGCTTTACTATTTTTATAAGTTAACCTCTGGCATGACCCTCTCAAATGTCACACTGCAATTGCTCGTCAAATTGTTCTCAAGCCACTACAGGAAACACGTGATAAGTGCCCGCAGCACTGCAGACGTATTACAGTACAAGCTGGCCCTAGGACAGCTAATCCTGCAGCTGCTTAGCTTTGTTTCTGGCAAGCTTTTCAGTGCTGCCCTTCAATCTTGCTTGACTGAGCTCACCAAGCCCTTTCCGCAACCACGGCCGAACACCCTGCTTGCAGCAGCATGGCAGCAGGCACACAGGAGCACTCGCAATATTAGCCGGGATTGAGGCACAGAGAGACAACTGGCACTCAAGCACTCCCATGTTGTCTGGCAAAAAACCCCTCTAGACCACAAGCAAATAGAGGCGTACGGCTGAGTTCAAATCGAGGAATGAAAGGACAAGTGAAAAGGATATTCACCTCGCTAACACAAGGCAATTGGGTGAGTTGGGCCTGCAGGTCGCAGAGCAATTTTCAAGGTCATTCACTGGACCCAGCAGTCGTCTCGAGTTACCAACCCAGACTACTTGTTAACTCCAAGACCCGCAGCACTTAACACATCAAGCACACGTGTCTTGGAATGACAGACAAAATTTTACTACATAAGAACTAGTTCTCAACAACCCCGAAGGTACGGCCGGAACGCGAGAACGGATTTATAATTATGTTTTTGTTTATTTAAATTTTTACTTTGTTTTTTTATATTTTTGTTTTTTAATTTTTTTTTTTTTTTATATGTATTTTTATTTTTTTTTTTTTTTTTTATTATTTTTTTTTTTTTTTTTTTTTTTTATGTTTTGATGTTTTTTTTTTTTTATTTATTATTTTTTTGTTTCAAATTTTTTTTTTTTTTTTTTTTTTTTTTGTTTTTTTTTTCCAAACAAAGTGCATTCTAGGGATTCAGAACAGATGTAGCGCTTGGCCTCAGCTGGCTTGGCTTGGCGCGCAGATTTTGGCCTGGATCAGCTAAACTCGCCCCTTTATCCCATATGTAGATAATGGCGACGAGTTAATAGGGGGGGATAACCGTTGAATAGGAAAGTCGAGGAAGTACATTCACCTCACTAGACACACTGCCTTATGGTGTAAGTGGCATGTGGGTCCTTAATAGTGCCATTTTCCCAAGGTCACCCATGCAGCCAGACATTCCTCACTCATTTAAAGCCTACGTAGGTACTGATGGTAGCCAATGTCCTAAGTCAGCATAATCCACTCATGCAAATAGTTACAACAAATCTGCAGCACTTGCGGAACTCAGAGAGTCTAGTACCAGCGGGCAGCAAAACCACCTCTACACTGCACGACCGTTGATAGAGGCGTATGGCCTGAGTTTTAAGGTGGGGGAGAGTTGGGGATACAGAGAACAGCAGAGGAAACTGAGCACGCACATTCGCCTATCATCACATAGTCAATATGGCGAAAGACTCAGTGCCAGGTGATGCAGTGACGCACGCTCAAGGTCACAGGCTGATGGCATACTTCCAATAGTTACCGACATCACTGCAATACTCGTAAGATTGTTAATCACTCCAACTGCAGAACTTCAGCAACACGTGGTCTTGGAGTGAAAGACGAATTTGTGTTCAGTGTGAGGACACCTGGGTAACCAACTCACGTAGATGCACACTAACTCGTCGTTATTCCTACAGTTGGTAAAGCGATGGTTGTGAGCATTTTGAGATGCACTATAGCAGTGACTAGCAAAATTCCGCCTCTACACTCTAATGTTGAATAGAGTTCGAAAGGCTGATGACCAAATGAGAATCAGAGTGGAAAGCAGAGCCTGTTATGGCCTTTGCAAAAAGGAAAACTATTCCAGAGTTTGACTATGTATATTCCTTAGTCCACAGCTCGCATCATAAGAGTTCTCCAACACTGGAAGCTGTCTTCCAACAGTAGGAATATTAATGGATGACTTATCAGTCGGGAGAAATGGGTAGGCCTGTGTAATTAGTAGGTCCAGATCCCAGCACACGTCTACACCCCTCACCACTCAGCCGATACTGGGCAACTGTCGTACCTTGGAAGCACTGGCTTTTTGCAGCATGCCCAGGAAGACCTCGATATTCTGGCTTCCACTGCCCCGTCACTTGGTGTTCAAGATATCTGCAGCAAATCCAAAGCCCTGATCCCTTTGCACCATGGTGCCCAGTCAGAGCTGCGGGTCCTGGGCATCGACCTGGAGTGGTTCACATGTTATAGTTACCTTGTGCATCTACATTGACGAGGCACCTCACTCAGAAACATTTGTGCCACATTAATAGAGAGGGGCTCCTGCAGAGGGTGAGGGCATTGATGCACAATGGTCCAACCCAGGTAGGGCCAGCCTCGAGGTCATGATGATGGTTCTACATCCAGGCAATCCGTTCCCTCGTTGATTATTGGGCACTATGCTCAGGTCACTCCAGACCACAAACATCAAATCCCTCAGTTTCATCCAGAACACAGCTGTACGGGCATGCTTGGGGGCTCCTAGGTGGGCCAGTGCATGTGCACTGAACCTTTAGGTGATCAGCAACAGCCCTTTGAAGACAGGAACCAACTGTAGCTGCCAAGAGGATCTCAAAGTATCTCCGACTCCCAGGGGCTGACAAACTGATAGAAATTTAGGGTCTGGCAGATACAGGTCAACACTGCCATCCGGCCGCCGAGGATGTGGTCGGTAGCAGATGCCACACGGAAGCTCTGGCCCTTACATTGCTCCAGGCAGGAGGCGCGCGACTGGCGGAAAACACACGTTGCCACCCCCGGGGGCACCAGAGCGTTTGCGGTGCACGGGAAAAACCTACTAGACACAGGGGAAATTGCACCGGACACTTCCCGCTTGCCTCGGCTAGCATCGTGGGTTAAAGGGCCCCGGGGTTGTGCCATATTACACCAGGCCCCCAGAACCCCAGTGGCGGCCAAACTGCGGGGAAATTTTCCCACACAATCAACAGCAGTTGGCACCTCCCAGACCATTTCACCATCCTTCGGCTGAAATCTTTGCCATCAAAAAAGCTCTGCAGCTGCTCTGCAACCATCAGCAACCTCCCATCATCCAATTGATTTCCAAGGCAGCGATCCAAGTGCTTATCACGAGAGCCAAAGGACAACATACACTTTAAACACATCCATCCGGGGTGACCTCGGACTCTCAGGCCAGGGGCCAGGGTACCATCCTTTGATCCCGACCATGGGGTTCCCCGGGAATGAGCTGCGATGAGGCTCAAACTGCAACCCTCGAGGGACAGCCACGTGCTGCAATCTCCATCAGCCTCCAGATTGCCTGTGGGCTGCCAGGGGGCCAGCCCCTTTCCCCGACCCTGGGTATTCCGGAGCCTCTTTTGGGTATTCAGGGCGACCCAAGGGTGCCCCCCCCAAAGAAATCGGACACACCCCAGAGAACTGAGGGGCAAATCCACCGCCAAGCTCGGGGATCCCACCACTGCGCGGTTTGTTGAAGGGGCCGAGAGGAACTCCCCTTTTCTGTTATAAAATGGTTATGAACCCCCGGGTGCCTACCTGTGACCCTGCCCGGCTATGATTGCCCCCTTTTCACCTGCACTTCCCAATCCCCCCAGTGGGGGGGGGGGGGGGGGGGGGGGGGGGGGGGGGGGGGGGGGGGGGGGGGTTATTTTTGGTTCCCCCCCCACTAAAGTTCTGCGGGCCTGTTTTTGGGCCTCCTTTTGCACTGCACCCCAGCCGCTGTTAGGCACACAAAACGTTTGGTACATCATCTGGCCATAGGGCGGGTGAGGTATGCCCCCCTTCCTGCTAAAAGACCTCCACGCAGGTGCAAGTAAAGATAAAGGCACTTCCCTAGGGGAGCCAATGCCGAGTCACCAAAATGGAAGAACCCGGCCGGATACCATACCCCGAATCAAATAGAATAAAATAGAATGAATAGGTAATACATAAACAAAAACTTTTAGCAAAACTCTCAAAACAAATACCAGTAACAAATATAACCCATCATAAAAATTTTTAAAAAAACATTTAAAAATCCCATATTAGGGAAAGTACTATAGCCTAACATTTTAACAAAGGCCAAAACAATATTTTAAAGGGGGGTGCAAAAGAAAAAAAGATTTAAAAAAAAGGGAAAACCCATGAATGCTACATTCACAAAAAAAACAGTATATAAAAATAAATTTTTTAAACTACAGAAACTAACAATAACATGACCCATAAACGATAATAAACATAACCAATACAAAAACCATTTAAAAACAATGACTAAAAAAATTTGGGGCATTTCAAACAGGAACACCTCCAAATACATGACAAAACATTCGGGGTTTCACTTTTATTTACTACACAAAAGTAAAAAATATTATCATGGAGCTCTCGAAGCTCCAAACACATACCATGACAACCAGGAAACACAATCCTTTTCCCAACTTCACCCACTCCTTTCCCCCCCCGAACGAGCCCACTATTGCCCACTGACTTACACTCAACCAATTTAAAAAACCCCTAAATAAAAAAAACCCACCCTTTGTACATTCCCAAATTTTTTCACAAGCCGAGAATTTTTAACGTTACCTCCCAACCTTCCCAAAATACCTGATCCCACCCCTTCCAGTACAACTCCCAGTTACACACACATAGATAAAACGTTTTCGCAAGAACGCCCTTCACCTCCCTAACCCCTTTTCCCCCCCACACCCCGATATGTAGATATAATCCCCCATGATGTAATCTAAAAATCTTATTACTTTTCCTCTTCTCCCCTT
>NW_026506381.1:0-15309 GCF_026875155.1 Cherax quadricarinatus
CAACGATGTCCTCTTTTGAAACAACGATGTTCTTTGTTGTAAAAACGATTTCAAATGTTGAAACAATGTCTAGTGTAAAAACGATGTCCTCTTTTGTAAACAACTATGTTCTATTTGTAAAAAAACGATGTTCTATGTTGTAAACAACGATGTTCTATTTTGTAAACAACCATGTCCTCTTTTGTAAAAAACGATGTCCTCGTTGTAAACAACAATGTTTCTAATGTTGTAAAAAACGATGTTCTATGTTCTAAAAACGATGTCCTTGTTGTAAACAACTATGTCCTCTGTTGTAAACAACGATGTCCTCTGTTGTAAACAACGATGCCCTCTGTTGTAAACAACTATGTCCTCTGTTGTAAACAACGATGTCCTCTGTTGTAAACAACGATGTCCTCTGTTGTAAACAAGGATGTCCTGTGTTGTAAACAACGATGTGCTGTGTTGTAAACAACTATGTCCTCTGTTGTAAACAACGATGTCCTCTGTTGTAAACAACGGTGTCCTCTGTTTTAAACAAGGATGTCCTGTGTTGTAAACAACGATGTCCTCTGTTGTAAACAACGATGTCCTCTGTTGTAAACAACGATGTCCTGTGTTGTAAACAACGATGTCCTCTGTTGTAAACAACGATGTCCTCTGTTGTAAACAACGATGTCCTCTGTTGTAAACAACGATGTCCTCTGTTTTAAATAAGGATGTCCTGTGTTGTAAACAACGATGTCCTGTGTTGTAAACAAGGATGTCCTCTGTTGTAAACAACGATGTTCTATGTTGTAAACAACGATGTCCTATGTTGTCAACAACGATGTCCTATGTTGTCATCAACGATGTCCTGTGTTGTAAACAACTGTCCTCTGTTGTAACAACGATGTCCTCTGTTTTAAACAAGGATGTCCTCTGTTGTAAAGAACGATGTCCTCTGTTGTAAACAACGAGTTCTATTGTTGTAAACAACAATGTCCTCTGTTGTAAAAACGATGTCCTCTGTTGTAAACAACGATGTCCTCTCTTGTAAACAACGATGTCCTCTGTTGTAAACAACGATGTCCTCTGTTTTAAACAAGGATGTCCTGTGTTGTAAACAACGATGTCCTGTGTTGTAAACAGGATGTCCTCTGTTGTAAACAACGTATGTTCTATGTTGTAAAACAACGATGTCCTATGTTGTCAACAACGTGTCCTATGTTGTCATCACGATGTCCTGTGTTGTAAACAACTGTCCTCTGTTGTAACAACGATGTCCTCTGTTTTAAAACAAGGATGTCCTCTGTTGTAAACAACGATGTCCTCTGTTGTAAGCAACGAAGTTCTATGTTGTAAACAACAATGTCCTCTGTTGTAAACAACGATATCCTCTGTTGTAAACAACGATGTCCTACTGTTGTAAACAACGATTGTCCTCTCTTGTAAACAACGATGTCCTCTCTTGTAAACAACGATGTCCTCTGTTGTAACCAACGATGTCCTCTATTTTAAACAAGGATGTCCTCTGTTTTAAATAAGGATGTCCTGTGTTGTAAACAACGATGTCTTCTCTGACGCAGCTATACCAACAGGTAAACTGAGCGTGGAGTACAAGAGGATTCGTAGCTGTCCTCTACGAAAAAAAAAATAAAACTGTGGCCAGCAGGAAGTTAAAGTTGCAAAGCGCTAACCTTAAGATTAGGACTGAAGGAGCTGCGGAGATTTCTAACTCGTTTCCTGTGCTCAGATATCAATGCAGGTCTTATAATGCAGCAACAAAGCAAAAGAAGGGTAAGGAGTGCCAGAGGAGGAAAAGGAATGACCATTATTATTATTAGTGAATCTAAAGGTGGTATTTTAGATCGGTTATCATGTGAGAGGAAGAGAAAGAATAGTTTTTGAGTTTGTCTTATTTTTTTTTGGTGCAGGAATAAGAGACTTTTGTGGACTGGAGGACCAATATTCTTTTGGTTGTGGAATGTGGAATCAGAGGTAATGGTCCTAGGCGATAAACAAGTGAGGATTTGCTATACTTGTTTAGGCTTTGCTTCTGAAAGAATTAAATGAAAGGGTTTGGTATTTCGTATATGTAGCACTCTCCCGAGGATGAGGGAAATAAGTGAGTGGCTGTCAAGGGCACTTGGAGATATTGCCAGTTTGGTAAAACATTGTAAAAAATCTAAGAAAAAGCTTACTGACAACTGGGACACCCCCTCTTGATAAGCGCATCATGTATGGAAGGGTTTGGAATTAAACTGTGGTCAAGTCAGAATCAAAGCCTTGGCTCTGTTCATAAAGAGAGAAAGGTCAGTGGTTTTGTTGAGAAGGTTAGACTATTTCTGACAGTGGTGCTCGAAAATGAAACACATGGGATTGGGGTAAATTCTTTGGGGGAAGTTTTGGGGAAACAAATGGGTTTTGAATATGTTGGTCTTTACGGGAAGGGAAGGAAGTCTTGAAATTTGGAACAATAAAAAGAGAAACACATTAAAACACATTGTTTACAAAAAAACGCGATTCTAAAAGCTTAGAGATCTCCAGTGAATACTAGAAAGGACTGCACTTTTTGCATCCAGCTTTTTACTGGGTTTTCGTAACAATTTAGTCAGTATCCTTGTCCAATTACCATTAAAATTCAGTATTATTAAATTTAGTGCTTCAGGATTACAACTGGTAGGCTACTAACTAGAGAAATTAAAATTTAATAAATTTATTAAGTCTAGAGGTATATTATCAAATTAAATTAAATCACAGCAATGAAAATAAAATCAATCTCTCGAGTTCAATATTATTGTGCTGAAAGCACATATCACATTTATAATTCTTAAGTACCATCTGGTACATTAACATTTAATAAGATATTCAAATTTGTACAAGAAAGTTTGTGTATGCGTGTAAGTGCTCTAAGTAGTTCACTATGTCTCACGACTCGACTAGACTTAAACAAGTGATTTGACAAAGTCCTCAAATAAACTAACTTCTTGACCGACTGGCAACCAGAACAGTTGCTTGAACAAAAAAAAAGAATGCTAAACCCCATAGCAATACAATCAACTGTGACACAGAATCAGGAACAAGGAGATATATTACGACACTAAGTTGGGCCATCAGCGTTTCCCCCAAAAAAGTTACAAAACTCCCTTAATACTGAATCTAAGTTCAGCATAGGAAAAACCCGACTGTGACAATACACAGAAACCAGTCCCAAAATTAGGTCAGAAGCTATAGCTAAGGACCTGAGATGTTCAGAGTTTTCTAAGCGACACACAACCTCAGTACAACGTCAAAAAATCACTAAGTCTATACAATGTTCTGTGAACAGAGTTCTACAGAACAAACAAGAATAATGAGACAGACAATCTGTAACACCAAGCGGGGTCTAGAGCAGACTGAGTACTTCACGGAGGTGAGGACACCCTCCTCAATCACGTGATAGCCCCGTGGACAGCACAGCTCAGAAGCCAGCAGTATAACGAGCGACAAGCGATAATTACAGTTATTTTGACAATCAAGACTTAAACTGGCACATATTATTTTCATCCTAACAACATAAGTCAAATAAAAAATAAAACCCAGTCAAATAATAATATAAAGTCATACATTTACGATTTAGCTATTATCGCAAATATAAGCAATATAAAATTATATAAAAAGGTAATATACATTATTAATACATAAATTAAATTGTAACCCATTCAGGGGTTGCAAACACCCCCCCCCCCCAACACGACAGAGGGTCGCCACTAGGAGTTGCTTTAAATTGTCTTTCACTTTATTACTCATATCAATACAATTTAATATAAATATTAATCAAAGTCTCTCTTGTGTCAAGCACCTCTACAATTTCACAGCATTGTCACTAGATATGCCCCTAGTACTAGGGCAGCTTTTAGCTCCCCTGACTGCGGTGGAGGCGGGTTGTGCTCTGCACCCCCTCTGCTGTTTTGTCAGGAGAGCTCTCATGCAACAACTGGCGCTGAGTATCTGGCGTAGGGTGAACACTGTGGGCATTGAGTGCTTCGTGGGGCGTTTTTCCCCCTCTACGGTGCAGGGTTACTTCCGACAATCATCAGAGAGATGTACGGAGTACAGGATGATGAGGTATATGGTGTGGCCTGAATGGGGCCTATCACTTCTTCGTCAAGTTTAATTCGACGGCTGTGTATGAGTCGTTGGTGAAGAATTCGAGCATGTGGTATAGATGCAACCCAAGCTGTCAGAGTGCATCTCATAGACGTCCTCTCGCCACTTACGTGGGTGAAGTTGCGCAACGTCCCCTTCGAGGCTGATGAGGAGGACTTAAGGAACGTGTTTGCAGCTTTTGGTACCATGCATCTGGCAACCCAAGGCAAGTGGGGCGGCAGGTGCGTACATGGGACGTCCGGAGGGCACTTTCTCCCTCAAAATGACTCTGGGGCATCCGACCCGTCCTTACGTCGTGATGACGGAGTTTTAGACCCAAATTTAGTGTCTTCTGCTGGGCAGCGATGTACATGCAGGCTGTGGGGGGAGTACGACCCACATGGCAAGGGACGTGTGGGCAACATTGGAGGGGGACGGCGCAGACTGGTGGAGCACCAGTTACAGGTGTGGATGCCGTAGTGGAGAGTTCCAAGGAAAACCGGGGGAGATGGCCGGTCTGTGGAGTGAAATTGTTGAGGATTCCCTTGTGGTGATGTTGGGCGGGGCATGAGTTGTGTGGAGCCAGAAATGGCCACTTTGCCGGTGACAGGGGAGGAGTGCTAATCCAGCAGGAGGTGCGGGAGCTGGAGGAGGAGTTTGGGACGAGGTATTGAAAAACCTTTACACCCTTCTGGGGAGGATGATGGCTTAGTCCGAGAGAGGGTTCCTGAGTTGCAAGGAGAGAGTGTTGGGACAGGCCAAGAAGGAAGGAGGAAATCAGCAGGCACAGAGAGGAGTCACCGTGCTCTGTGCAACATGACACAGTAGCAGTTGACGTTCACTGTGAGGAATTGTCGGAAGACAGCATGGCGGTGGGGGGCGTCACGAGGAAGAGGGCGCAGCGTCAAAATCAGATGACATCCTGACCCCAAAGCGCAGAGGTCTGGGAGGAAGGATACATATTATCGAGATACCCCAGGATAAGCGGCATCGAAAGAAGGGGGGTGGGGTGGATGGTGAGAAATCATGTGTTTGACCCTGGGGCAGGAGGCCTGGGAAGTTGAGAGGAGGAAGGGTTGGAAGCTTTAGGAAGGCCTTAGGTGTATGACTGTGAATGTGAATGGACTGTGTACTGGGGTGAAGAGGGAATTTTTTTCATTTTGCTCTTATGTCGATATAGAGTGGAGGGTCGTATTTCTACAGGAGCTTTAATTTCAGGGAGGGAAAGGCTCGAGGTGGCAGGGGTATAAGGTTTTGACTCTGCCATCTGCACGTTCGAAAGGTGGTGGGGTTTATTGATAAAGGAGGCGAGCCGTTTGTGTTGAAAACGATGTGAGGGGGGAGGGGGGGAGGGTGTTTGCATGTGGATGGGTGGTGGATGGGGCAGAGGGTAACCTTTGTAAGTGTGTATGCACCCGTGAAAACGATATGAAAGTAAAGAGGGATTTTGTGTGTGATGAACTAGTTTTCGCCTTCCGTGGTTTACCTGCTGTGGCCATCGTTGGTGGGGTGGAATTGTGTTATCAGGGAGCTGATGTGGAACCACGTGGGGCGGGGCACACTTGGCAGTCTTACGTAATCTCTTGGTGGATGTTCAGTTGGGGGATGTTGGTAGGTGGGGGCGCTTGGGAGGTGGGCATACTTCGTGAGGAGAGGTTATGCAGCTAGGTTAGTAGGTTTGTACATATCTCACAAGGTATTGTCAAAGTCTGTCCGTACTATTGAAGTAGCTTTTTTCCGATCATCGGGCCGGTAGTAGCAGAGATCGAGTGGGATTCACTAGCTAGTATCTCTAGGGGATACTGGAAATTAAATACGAGTGTGTTGGAAGATGAGGAGGGGTTGGTGGTTTTACGCCCCTGTGGGGGGGTTTAAACTGGGGAGGTTAAAAGGGGTCGAGGACGTGATAACGTGGTGGGATGGTGTCGTTTAAGGAACGGATTCGGCATTATTATGTGCGGGAAGGGAAAAGGATCAATTCTTTAAAATTTGGGTTCTTAATTTTTTGGAGGACAGGTTAAGGGGTTGTTATGTAAAGGGAGCGGTGGAAGGTACCTATCCTATGGACAACATTATGGTCCTTAAAGAGAGGTTGCGGGAAATCCAGGAAGCGGCGGTTCCAAGCGGTGAGAGTAATGGCGGGGGTGGAGGGGGGTTATGGGGGGGATAGGCCGTCGTCGTGTGTGTTGCGCGGGCAAAAAACAACGTCAGCAGGAAAACAGCTATTCCATGTTGGAGGTTCATGAGTCGGTGGGAGGGTATAGGGTGGGTCAGGTTATCCACACTACAGATGGGATGGGGTTGTTTGCGGATAAGTGGTATGAGAAGATTTGGCAAAGGGAAGGGGGTAGGAGTTGGGGATTTAGAAACAGGTGTGTGGAAGTTTGACATGTGGGTTGGGAAACAGTGATAGGGAAGCACTGGGTGGGGAAATAACTGAGGAGGAAATATGGGGGAGCTTTTAAGTGACATGCATAAGGGCAAAGCGCCGGGAATCGATGGACTACCGGCAGAGTTTTATCAACAGCATTGGGAGCTAATAAAGGGTTTTTTGGTGAGGTTATTAACTTGATGAAGAAGAGGGGCACGTTGGGAGACAAGCAGGAAAACAGCTGTAGTTGTCTTGGTACCGAAGGGTAAGGGACAGCATTCGCTCGGGACTACCGGGCAATATCGTTGTTATGCGCGGATTATAAGTTGTTTGCTAAGATTTTAGGAAATAGGATTAAGTGTGTTTTTAGGGCGGGTTGTGTCGGAAACCCGTTTGGGTTCCCAAAGGTAGGTCTATGGGGGTGGGGAAATGGGTTACTAAGGATTTCGTGGAATAAAAAGGGGGGGAAGGGGGGGGGTTTGGTTGCACTAGACTGGCCAAGGAGCATTGATAGAGTGGAGCGAGAAGAAATTGAGAGTTATCCTTAGGAGACGGGGGGTTTTGGGGAATAAAATTTAGTGGGATGGGTAGATGCGTTATATAAAGGGCAATGGCGAGAGTACAGATTAATGGAAGATTATGGGGGAGGATTGTAATGGGTAGGGGACTTAGACAGGGGTGTCCTATGTCACAGCTTTTATTTGCGTGCATACAGGACCCCTTTTATAGAATGGGGGAAAGCACCAAATGGGCATTAGTGAGGGGGAAGGGAGTGGAGTGGGGAGGGTTTGGCCAGTTCTAAGAGGGTAGTAGATGATACTACTGTTTGGTTAGGGAGGGGATGTCAATGAATGCCTTAGATGGGGTAGTCGACACGTTTCGCACGTGCAACGGGTTATGAGAGTAAATTTCAGAGAAGTCCATGGTCATGGGGTTAGGAGCTTGGGTGGGGAGGGTTGGTGGGGTAGTTGCAGTTGTGACGAAGCGGGTGATGTCATTAAAAATTTGTGGTATTATCTATGCAGATGATCTCGATGTTGCACGTGCGGACAACTCGGTCAGGTTGGGTAGAAGGATTTCGGGGTCGCTTGGGCATTGCGGCCTTATCATTTGACCCTTGTGCAGGTGCCATTGTAATTAACGTCTTATTGTTATAGAAAGGGTTTTGGCACATGGCAGCCGTGTTCCCTTTAACTGGGATGGCAATTCCCAAAATTTTACTTAGAGGGGTTTTTAAAATTTTTGTGGGGTTCAGGCTGGATTGGCTTAAAAGGGATGTGGTAATGCTACCTGTGCGTCGGGGGGTTGGATTTAATGAATTTAAAGCGGAGGGTCAAATGTATCTTCATTGAAAGGGAGGTGATGAGGGAGGTGTGGGTGGGGGGGGTTTGGTCAAGATACACAGTAGGTTGAACACTTTTTTTCTGGGATAGAGTTGCGTGAGTGTGAAACTATTTTGAGGGCAGTGGTTTTGGGTTAGGGATCTGGGTAAGGTAAAAATAAGTAGGCTGTGTAGGATGTTAGTGGAGAGGGTTGTGGCACCGGTTGGAGGGGATTTTCCCCATGTATGACTGGGGCGTATAATGGGAAGGTTCAGTAGGTTAAGGTTACAACCCCCGGGGGCCCGTGAGGTGATGTATCGTTTTATGCATGGGATTTTACCATCGGGAGTGGTTTTAGGGGCTAGACGGGTGGTTGATGGGGGGGTCTGTGGAATATGTGGAGGGGAGGATTCTGCATTCCACGTAGTGTATTTTTGTGAGGGGATGGGGTGCGTCAGGGGTTGGTTGAGAGGGTGCTGCATAGGATAAGTGGTAAAAACCCTTTTTTGTTCTGCGGGCATTAAGTCTTTACGTGGGGGTATGGATGAGAGTAAATTTTTAGGGCTGTGGAGTACATTATGGTAGATTATTTGTACATAACGTGGGGAATGAGGGGGGAAAGGGGTCAGGTGAGGTGAAGAAGGCGGGTATTGGCAGTTACGTTTTATAAAACTTGTGCCGTAACAGAGAAATTTATGGGAGAAAGGTGGGGGGCGGGCTTTCACAGAGGGATATAGAGACCTAACAATTAGAGGATTTATTAATTGTAAATCGGGGGGAGGGGCCCGGGTAGGAATGGTAAATGCTAATGTAGGATGGGCTGTCAGGGGTAGAAACGGGGTCGTCTCCTTGCTAATGTAACGGGCGAATGTGTATGAACCTGTGCGTATGATGTGTAATCAAAGTCTGGAGAGTGTAAAACCACTGTATGTGTTTGACTTGGCAGTTTTTACATTGTTTCTATGTAAAAATTACTCTTTTGCATGTATTTAGACGACCTGGTTGAGGTGTCATTGTGTTGGTTTCTTGTGTTTAATTGTTCTGTGTTTTATAATCATTTGTATTTGCATTATTTCAATAAAATACGTTTAAACTATTAAACGTATAAGGATTATTAATTTTAAAAAATAACAAAGTGGAAAATAAATGCATATTGTAGGCTTGGTGCATTTTTTGTTAAATAATAAACAATGCATATTGTAATGTGTCGTGTTCTTGCTTAACATTTGGTGCATGGGGTATAAGGCATTGGGGAGAGGGACAGTTTGTTTAGCACAAAGTTACATGTCTGTGTGTTTTTGACAATGCAATTTATAAATTTTGTGTAAGAAATGATAATGTGTTCTTTTATCTATTTAATGATTGTATTGTTTTAAATAAAATATAAAAAAAAAAAGTACTAGGGCAGTACACAGTATCGTATCTCTGTATACTCGTGGTTATGTACATCAGTTTTAGAGACAGGATAGCGCTGACGAGGAGGGGACCCTTGAGGCTCGATCATAGTAGAGGAGACTGCATTCCACTCTTAAGTATGGTTGTGGAATGCTATTTCAGTATGAACATCTGAGTATGAAAACAGCTTTAAAGGGGTGTAGTGAGGGGGGGGTCTGCGACAGGAAAGTGTTGCATCACGCAGTAAAATCACCCCGCACCACACTACTCACTCAACATCAGCTTGTCTCCTCCTCACACAACAATACTGTGAATACATAAATATTATGATTAGACATGACATGAGTATTATAGTTAATAAGGGCTGGAGGATTAAGTTACTTTACTGAATTTGACATTTGCAAGTAACAAAAGGTATTTGGGCATAAAATTACATTAATTTAATGTAATGATAATTATTAAGGACGTGACAGAGCGTCAGCAATTACATTACAATGACCACTTATGTGTTTTATACTAATAGAATAAGGTTGGATTCTGAGGGCCCACCCCATGATCCTAGCATTCTAACTCTTCATGGTTTTTTTATTATAAGTGAGTGGATTGTGGGTCAGAAAAAACGTTAATTTTAAATGGGGAAGTGCCAAATTTCAAAGGCAAAATGTTCCAAATGACACCACAAGAGCTAGAGCCTCTTTTCAATAGTGGGGATTATTTTTCTGGTGTCGTTTAAGCTTAGATGAATAGTAACATATAGGTGGAGAATATCAGTGGATGTTGACTGTTGAGGCAGCACAGCGCCCACTGCATAACCCTCGCATTTATATGTAAAAAAAAGGGGAAGATTGAAATTAGGACTCTTCAACACAGGAAACAGAGGATAGCAAGCGCTTCAACCTTTTGAACGGTCTGAACACTCTCTAGTCCAGATGAACTGAACTTTGCTACTAGAGAAACATAGTGAGAGGTGTAGGTGGAGTGTGCGCTGCTGGCTTTCCTGTCACTTTACACACGTGGCAATGTCGCAATGATCAGCTACTGTTTCCTTCATCTTTGGCCAGTAAAAAAGTTTTGCCCGTTTACCGAGTGTCTGCTTGACACCCCAAAAAGTCCTCCTATGGGACTATTGTGAGCAAAATCAATGGCTTGTTCACGAAATGTAAATGGTAAAAACTACGAGATGCTTTACTGTGGTGGAAAAAACTATCAGGTATTTTTCTCCCTCAGTACACCGTTACTATAATAGTAACAATTATCGAGATCCTTTGCTTCACTCTCAGTAACTGCTATATCTCTCAGTCTTTCCAGTGACTGATCAACAAACTGATCCTTGATTAAATCATAAAGAGTAAGAAATTTAACGTCAGTTGTGTCTTGGGCTAGGTTGATGACCGGGGGGAGTCAGTGTTAATGATCCTGGGCGCAGAGCGTCACTAAAAAAACATATTCAAGCCCAAATCATTGTCATCCACTAACTCAACAGGAGACAAGGATGGTTGTTGAATCTTTGACATAGCTCTAGTAATTGCGCTGAGAGGAAATAAATAGGTTTCTCTCTACAAGCTTCAATGGCATAATTTCATCGTGTTATTATCAATCACAAGTGGTTCTTTACATATTTCCAGCATGAAGGATATCGTTCCCATACAACAAGTCCCTGACCTGATGGGAAATTACACCACTGAATATACCCACTGAAAAAATAACCAGTTATAATTGCTTGTTTCAAAATAAACTTTGTGCAGAGGCACTTTTTTAACAGCCCCTCCATAGGCTTCTAACAATACATTATCTTGCAATAGGTATCGTCAGTTATGGGCAGTACATCTTCTCTTAATAACGTGAGATAACTGCCAGTGTCTCTGAAAGTAAATATCTCGTTAGATGAGAAATTTGTCAAATCCTATTCTACCCCTTGAAAAGTAAGGACTCATCGCTGAATGAATCTTTTCGTCAGATACACTTTCTGACGCTAGTCATCTATCCTGAGTAACATTATCCCAAAACAGTAGGTTCGAGGTATTGCTAGGGTTTTGGTGTCTTTGTTGCTCGGAAGAGGATACAACTTGAGTGGGGGCGCCAGCGCATGACTGCTTCTCGTATCACTTTCTAATTTATAGCAATACTCTCTAGCATGTCCTTTTCTGTTGCAATAGGTACATTTAACTTTCTTCTTCTCGTATCAGATTTCTGTCTAGCCACAGAGACAGATTCAGGATTGTGAGTTTTCCTGGGAAAGGTATGAGAAGTTACAGTAGCAGGTACATCAGGCCGGCAGTGAGCAGCTGATTTAGGTTGCCAATTCTAGGACAATTTTTAGTTACCTTGTTTCTTTGTGTTATAGTACGTACAAATTTGTGAGAATTCGTAATTGTCTGCTAATGCTGCAGTTTCCAGAATATCTGAGATTGTATGATCGATCAGATATTTTTTGTATGTCAGCAGGCATACAGTTGTTAAATTTTTCGTGTAGTAACAACTGAACAAGACTGTCGAGTTGTTACACCCTTTGGGAGACCTACACCACCTCTGAAATGCAACTTTTTTTCACGAGCAACTCTACACAAGTTTGTCTTGTCGTCGTTGTAACGTACGAAATGCTCTTTGATAACTTACAGGTAACAAGTTATAGTCTCTAGAACTGTTTGTTTGACAGCGTCATAACTAATGTACTTGGTTTAAAAGGCAAAGCTGCAGTACAGGTTTGAGCTCTTCCCGTCAAAGCAGTATGCAACAAAAGTTGCCCCGTGCTTACGTGGCCAATTCATAGCACGTGCCTGGTTCTCAAACACATCAAAATATGTGTTAAGTCACTTTCAAAAAAAATTTGGAACCATGGATGCAGCTTTCTGCACATTAAATGTGTCCTGTGATCTATCAGTCTGTTGTCTTTAACAGATGACATTTTCTCTTTGGAAATCTTTTCGTTCAATTTCCTCTGTGCCTCTATTTGTGCAGTCTGCAACATAAGGAGGTGTTCAAACCTCTCAAACTGTTCCTGAGAGATAGGACCAGTGGGTAATGGAGGAGTAGGGGGAAAAATTTAAAATGGTCTGGACGGTCCTTCGATCGGACACTTGGTCCAGCCGTCTCTAGAGAGTCTAGATCTGGTCTAGGATAAGTAAATACAGGTGTAGTATACACAGTACTAGCAATGAGGCTTAGTCATACCAGCTTTACTCTGTACTAATGTGTCAGTGAGGGAAGGCTGGTGAGCGAGAACTGAGCTACACTAGGCTCGGACACTAGGCTCACTTCTGCTTTAGTTGCTCTTTCATCTTCATCAAATAGAGTCTACTTCCTAATTGTGACACTAGGCTTTCTGAATCTGAATCATAATCAGACATCTCTGTATGAGCAGGAAACAATATATTCTTTAATTAACGCTCTGACAGTTTCTGCAGTGTATTCCTGTTATACGTCACACCGAGATACTTGGCTACTTGCCAACACGTCTGAAATTTTAATGTACTTAACTCAGACAAAGTCAGAGTATCAATTAACTGTTTCACTTTGGCATACATCACGAAATAATTGTACTACGAGAGAGTGTTTATGGGAAAAATATAATCCTAATAGGAATTTTAGTGTTGGTTGTTTAGAGCAGAGCTCATAAGCAGTATTTCCATCTCCTTGGATCAAGAGACTCAGTCAAGTACATACATCCACCCCGGTATGTTGTACAAGGGCTAACTCAAAGTCTTCAGATTAGGAAAGTACTCAAAGTGTTTGATCATAGGAAGTAGTGTATGTCAAACTGGACAATTTCTCCCAACACCTTGGATCAAGAGCCTCCCGGACAGGCCCCATTTGTTACAAAAAAAGCGATTCTAAAAAACTTAGAGATCTCCCGTGAATACTAGAAGGACTGCCTTCTAGCATCCAGCCTGTTACTGGGTTTTCGTAACAAGTAGTCAGTTCCTTGTCCAATATCCATTAAAATTCAGTATTATTCAATAGTGCTTCAGGATTACAATGGTGGCTTCTAACTAGAGAAATTAAAATTTAATAAATTTATTAAGTCTAGAGGTATATTATCAAATTAATTAATCACAGCAATGAAAATAAAATCAATCTCTCGAGTTTTAATATTATTGTGCTGAAAGCACATATCACATTTATAATTCTTAATACCGTCTGGACATTAACATTTAATAAGATATTACAATATGTACAAGTAAGTTTGTGTATGCGTTGTAAGTGCTCTAAGTAGTTCACTATGTCTCACGACTCGACTAGACTTAAACAAGTGACTGACCAAAGTCTCAAATAAACTAACTTCTTGACCAATGGCAACCAGAACAGTCTGCTTGAACAACAAAAAGAATGCTAAAGCCCAAAAGCAAAAAACAATCAAAATGTGACACAGAATCAGGAACAAGGAAAATAATATAAACGACACTAAGTAGGGACCATCAGCAGATCCTCCACCCAAAAATTACAAAACTCCCATTTAAAACTGAATCTAAGTTAGCATAGGAAAAACCCCACTGTGACAATACACAGAAACCAGTACAAAATTAGGTCAGAAGCTATAGCTAAGGAGTGAGATGTTCAGAGTGTCTAAGCGACACCAACCTCAGTACAACGTTGAAAATCACTAAGTCTATACAATGTTCTGGGGAACAGAGTTCTACAGAACTTACAAGAATAATGAGACAGACAATCTGTCCAAAACCCCCAAGCGGCTAGAGCGAATGAGTACTTCAAAGTGAGGTGAGGACAATCCCCCGATCACGTGATAGCCCGTGGACAGCACAGCTCAGAAGCCGGCAGTAATAACAGCGACAAGCGATAATTACAGTAGTTTGACAATCAAGACTTGAACTGAGGGACATATTATGTACATCCTAACAACATAAGTCAAATAAGAATATAACAGTCAAAAAATAATATAAAGTCATACATTTACGATTTAGCTATTATCGCAATATAAGCAATATAAATTATATGAAAGGTAATATACATTATATATACATAATATCATTGTAAACCCATTCAGGGTTGCAACACACATCCACTGTTTTTTTTTTAATCCGTCTCGTTCCTCTGGAAATCTTACATTCTGAAAGTACTTCTAACCCTCTCAGTAATACTTCTAATGTACATTTATTAGGTATACCTAATAAGCTTACTCCCCAGTCATTTTTTTTTACACTTTTGTTCCACTTTCTTTTATAGGAGGGAACTATGCATACTCTCCCAAAATGCTTGGTAAACCCTTTCCCTTATTCAAGTACTGTATATGTTGACAAATACAAAAAAATGTTTTCACAGAAGATATTTAATACTGACTATTACAACCCAGGTTTCCAAAAAGGCCCGTTACCCGGGTGTAATGGGAGCAAAGTAAACACAGCAGAAAAAGTTTAGATTTATAAATTTTCCTTCACCAATTTTGAAAAAGCAATATGTACACTATGTAAAAGTGATAAGTATAGTGCACTCCCCGGTAAGCAAGGCAGAAAAAAGAAGCCACAAGATAGCAGACCGTGCTTCAACCAGCTCTAGAATGGGGAATGACAAGGGCAGACAGGAGAGCGGTACCCACATAACCTCTGCGATTGCCAAAACCTCTTTCTTATTGGCTAGAACCTGGTCACTAGTTGAATGACGGGGCCCCCATCATCAACTCTTAGCAACCTGGTTCGCTGGTTGGGGAGATTGCCTGTAAATGAGGGTGTGTACATTTCGCCGAATAAAGGTTAGTACTCTTTGCATGCCACACCCCCACCCGAGAAGGCTAGGATTAGGCTGCCACCTCCCAGTGGTAAAACCCTGCCACCATGGCACAATATTTAAAGGGAACCCCCTTTCCTCTCCACCCTCCAACTCTTAGATAGAGCTCAAGCTTTTCTCGTGACCCAAAAACCAAACCCTAAACTTAGAGTGAGACAGCAGTCAGACAGGCTAGCATAGGTCCAAGAACAGGTGGACGGTAACCCGCATCCCTCACTAAAAAAAAACCCCACACCAGGGGATAAAAAAAAAAAAAGCGTGAAAAGGGGTTCCACAAATAACATCCCCAACCTAAAAAAATTAAAATTTTAGACTTAGTAAAGGGTTGCAACATATTTTTTTTTGCGGCAATATATTTAATTGAAATATTATTTGGCTGCAGCCTTAGGCCCC
>NW_026506382.1:0-12500 GCF_026875155.1 Cherax quadricarinatus
AGTAAAAAGTTTAGTGTAAAGAAGAAGAAGAATAGTAGTAGTAGTAGTAGAGGGAAGAAGTAAAAAGTAAATAGTAGTAGTAGTAGTAGTAGTGTATAGCATAGTATTAGTAGTAGAATAGTAGTATAGTAGAGTAGGGGTTTGTAGAAAAAGAAAAAGAAGAGTAGTGTAGTGAGTAGAGTAGTAGTAGTAGTAGAGTTTAGTAGGTAGTTAAAAAAGTAGATTAGTAGTAGTAGTAGTAGTAGAAAGAAAGAAAAAGAAGTAGTTGGTTAAATAGAGAGTATAGAAGAAGTAGTAGCAGTAGTAGTAGCAGCAGTAGTAGTAGTAGTAGTAGAAGAAGTAGTAGCTAGTAGTAGTAGCAGTAGTAGTAGTAGTGGGATTAGTAGTAGTAGTAGTAGTAGAAGAAGAAGAAGTAGTTAGTAGTAGTAGAAGTAGTAGTATAGTATAGTAGTAGTAGTAGAAGAAGAAGTAGTAGTAGTAGTAGCAGTAGTAGCGAGTGTAGTAGAAGAAGAGAAGTAGTAGTAGTAGTAGTAGTAGTAGAAGTAGTAGTAGTAGTAGTAGTAGTAGAAGAAGTAGAATTAGTAGTAGTAGTAGAAAAAGGAAGAAGAAGTAAGTAGTAGTAGTAGCAGCAGAAAAAAGTAGTAGTAGTAGCAGCAGTAGTAGTAGTAGTAGAAGAAGAAGAAGTAGTAGTAGTAGTAGTAGTAGTAGTGTTAGAAGTAGTACTATTATTATTATTAGTAGTAGTAGTAGTAGTAGTAGTAGTAGAAGTAGTAGTATTAGAAGTAGTAGTATATAGTAAATCAGTAGTAGTTAGTAGTAGTAGTAGTAGTAAGTAGTAGTTAGTAGCAGCAGCAGCAGCAGTAGTAGTAGTATAGTAGTAGTAGTAGTAGTGTAGAAGAAGAAAAAGAAGTAGTAGTAGTAGTAGTAGTAGCAGTAGTAGTAGAAGAAGTAGTAGTAGTAGTACAAGAAGAGGAAGAAGTAGTAGTAGTAGTAGTAGTAGTAGTAGTAGTAGTAGTAGTAGTAGTAGTAGCAGTCGTAGAAGAGAAAGTAGTAGTAGTAGTGGTAGTAGTAGTAGTAGTAGTAGTAGTAGTAGCGGTAGTAGTAGTAGAAGTAGTAGTAGTAGTAGAAGAAGAAGTGTGATAGTAGTAGTAGTAGCAGAAGAAGTAGCAGTTAGTTGTAGAAGAAGTAGTAGTAGTAGTAGTAGTAGTAGTAGTAGCAGTAGTAGTAGTAGCAGCAGCAGCAGCAGTAGTAGTAGTAGTAGTAGTAGTAGTAGTAGTAGTAGTAGTAGTTGAAGAAGAAGAAAAAAGAAGTAGTAGTAGTAGTAAATAGTAGCAGTAGTAGCTAGTGGTTGTAGTAGTAGTAGAAGTAGTAGAAGACGAAGTAGTAGTTGTAGAAGAGAAGAAGTAAGTAGTAGTAGTTGTTGTCAGTAGTAGTAGAAAATAGTAGTAGTAGTAGTAGAAGAAGAAGTAGTAGTAGTAGAGTAGTAGGAGTAGTAGAGATGAAGAAAGTAAGTAGCAGCAGCAGTAGTAGTAGTAGAAGTAGATAGTGTTGTAGAAAAAGTTGTAGTAGTAGTAGTAGTAGTAGTGTGGTTGTAGATAGTAGTTGAAAGTAGTAGAAGAGATGTAGTAGTAGTAGAAGAAGAATAAGTAGTAGTAGTAGTTGTTGTAGTAGCTAGTAGTAGTAGTAGAGAAGAAGATGAGAAGTACCAAGTAGTAGTAGTAGTAGTAGTTGTAGTAGAAGTTTGTGTTAGATTGTTGAAAAAAAGAAGAATGAAGTTGTAGTAGTAGTAGTAGTAGTTTAGGAAGTTAGTAGTAGAAAAGTAGTAGTAGTAGTAGTAGTAGTAGAAGAAAGTAGTTAGAATCAGTAGTCAGTAGTTAGTAGAGTTGTAGTAGTAGTAGTGAAGAAGAAGTGCTAGCCAGTGTAGTAGCTAAAATTAGTAAAGCTAGTTGTAGTCGTAGTAGTAGAAGAAGTAGTTGTAGCAGTAGTAGTCGTAGTAGTAGTAGTAGAGTTGTAAGTAGTAGTAGTAGCAGTTGTAGTAGTAGTAGTAGAAGAAGAAGTCTAGTAGTTAGAAGTGTTAAAAAAAAAAAAGAGTAGTAAAGCTAGTAGTAGTAGTAGGAGAAGAAGAAGTCTAGTTGTAGAAGATCCGTAGTAGTTTTAGTAGTAGTAGTAGTAGTAGTAGTTGTAGTTGAAGAAAGAAGTAGTCATTTTTAGTAAGTAGTAGCAGATGTAGTAGTAGTCGTGTAGTAGCAGAGATGTAGTAGTCAGTTGTAGAAGAAGAAGAAGTAGTAGTTGCAGTAGTAGTAGAGTAGTAGTAGTTAGTAGCCAGAAGAATTAGTAGTAGTAGATAGAAGAAGTAGTAGTAGTGAAATAGAAGTAGTAGTTTCAGCAGTAGTAGAAAAAAGAGTAGTAGTTGTAGTAGTAGTAGAAGTAGTAGTAGTAGTAGAAGATAGTGAAGTGTAGTAGTTCTTAGTAGCAGTTAGTAGTAGTAGTAGTAGTAGACAAGCGTGTGTGTAGTAGTAGAAGAAGAACGAAGAAGAAGAAATAGTACTAGTTAGTAGTAATAGTAGTAGTTGCTGTTCTAGTAGTAGGGAGTAGCAGAAGTAGTAGTAGAAGAAGTAGTAGTAGTAGTAATTGTAATACTAGTAGTAGTGTTGTAGTAGTAGTAGTAGTAGAGAAGTTAGTAGTAGTAGTAGTAGTAGTAGAAGAATAGTTGTAGTAGTAGTAGTAATAACAGTAGTAGTAGTACTAGTAGTAGTAGAAGTAGTAGTAGTAGTAGTTAGTAGTATGTAATTAGTACTTTAGTAGTCAGTAGTAGTAGAAGTTAGTTGTAGCAGTAGTAATAGTAGTAGGGTAGTAGTAGTAGAAGTAGTAGTAGTAGAAGTCAGTTAGTGTAGTAGTATAGTAGGTAGCAGTAGCAGCAGTAGTAGTAGTAGTTGTAGTAGTAGAAGTAGCAGTAGTTTTATTAGTAGTATTATAAGAAAGTAGTTGTAGAAGTAGAAGAAGTAGTATGTAGTAGTAGTACGTAGATAGTAGTAGAAGGAACTATTAGTAGTAGAAGTAATAGTAGTAGTAGTAGTAGTAGTTAGTAGTAGTCAGTAGTAGTAGTAGAGTAAGAAGAAGAGATGTAGTAGCAGCAGCAAGCAGTAGTAGTAGTAATAGTAGTAGAAGAAATAGTATTACGTTGAAGTAGTTGTAGTAGTAGTAGTTAGTAGTAGTATCAATAGTAGTCGTAGTAGTAATAGTAGAAGTAGTAGTAGTCGTAGTAGTAGAAAAAGTAGTTGTAGTAAGTAAGTTTGTTGTAGTAGTAGTAGTAGTTAGTAGTAGTTGTAGTAGTAGTAGTAGTAGCATGCAGCAATAGAAAGTAGTATTAGTAGTAGTAGAAGTAGTAAATAGTTGTATTTTGTAGTAGAGTTGTAGTAGTAGAATAAAAAAGTAGTATGTAGTAGTAGTAGTAGTTAGTAGTAGAAGAAGTAAGTTGCCAGTAGTAGTAACAGTATTAGTATTGTAGTTGAAGATGAAGTAGTAGTTAGTGTAGAGTAGTAGTAGTAGTAGCAGTAGAAGTAATTGTAGTAGTATGTATTAGAAGAAGAAGTGTAGTGTAGAAGTAGTTAGTAGTAGAAGAAGACGCGAAAGTATTAGTAGTAGTAGTAGTAGTAGTAGAAGTAGTTGTAGCATTAGTAGTTTTAGTAGAAGTAGTGTTGTACTTGTAGAAAGCGTAGTAGTAAAGTCAGTTGTAGTTGCTAGTGATTGGTAGTACGTTAGATGAAGTGTTTCAGTGTAAGTTAGTTAGTAGTAGAAGTAGTAGAATAGTAGTAGAAGTAGTAGTAGACTAGTAGTAGTAGTAGAAGTGTAGTGCTAGTCGCAGTAGAAGTAGAAGTAGTAGTAGTAGTAGTAGTTGTAGAAGTAGTAGTAGTAGTAGATAGTAGTAGAAGTTAGTTGTAGTAGTAGTAGTTAGAGTAGTAGTAGAAGTGTTGTAGTTGTAGATAGTAGGTAGTAGAAGTAGTTGTTAGTAGTAGTTGTAGAAGAAGCAAGAAGTAGTAGTAGTAGTATTAGTAGAAAAATTAGTAATAGTTGTAGAGTAGTGAGAGTAGAAGTAGTAGTAGTAGTTAGTAGTAGAGTTGTAGTAGTAGTAGTAGTAGAAGAGAAGAGAAGTAGTATATATGTTGTAGCAGAAGAAGAAGTATATTAGTAGAAGAAGTAGTAGAGAAGTGTATAGTAGTAGAATTAGTAGTAGTAGAAGTCAGTAGTAGTAGTAGTAGTAGAGGAAGAAGAAAGTAGTAGTAGTAGTAGTAGAAGAAGCAGTAGTAGTGTAGTGAGGTAGTAGTTGTAGTAGTAGTAGAAGAGAAGAGAAGTAGCTAGATACTAATAGTTAGAAGAAGAAGAGTAGTAGTAGTATAGTAGATGAAGAAGTTGTAGTAGCAGTAGTTGAAGTAGTTGTAGTAGTAGTAGTAGTAGTAGAAGAAGAAGAATTATTAGTACTAGTAGAAAGAAGAAGTAGTAGAGTAGTAGTTAGAAGATGAAGTATTAGTCAGTAGCAGTAGTAGACGTAGTTGTAGAATTAGTAGTAGGACGAAGAAGTAGAGTACTCTGTAAGTATTAGTAGAAAAAGTAAGTAGTAGAAGTAGTAGTAGTAGAAGTCTAGTTGGTAGTATGTAGTAGTAGAAGAAGAAGAAGTAGTAGAGTAGTTGAAGAAGATTGTGAGTAGTAGTAGAAGAAAAAAAGTAGTAGTAGTAGTAGTTAGTAGTAGAAGTGTTGTAGTAGTAGTAGTAGAAGAAGAAGAAGTAGTAGTAGTTAGTAGCTGTAGTTTAGTTAGTAAGTAGGTAGAAGAAGAAGTGTAGTAGTAGTAGTAGTAGTAGTTAATAGTAGTAGTAGAAAGAAGAAGAAAAGAAGTAGTAGTAGGTGTAGTAGTTGTAGTTAGTAGTAGTAGAAGAAGAAGAAGTAGTAGTTGCAGTTTTAGTAGAAGAAGAAGTCAGTAGTTCTAGAAGTAGTAGTAGTAGAAGTTTACATTGAGTTTACCTTGGAGATAGTTACGGGGGTCAACGCCCACGCTGCCTGGTTCTGTCCAGGCCATCTGGTGGATCAGAGCCTGATGAACCATGCTGTTGCTGGCTGGCTGCACAGGACAAACCAACGTATGAAGCCACAGCAAGGCTGAGTCAGAGAACCGACTTTAGGTGCTTGTCCAGTGCAGCTTGAAGACTGCAGGGATCTGTGGTAATCCACCTTATGTATGCTGTGAGGCAAGTTGAACAGTCTGGGCCCTTGACACTTATTGTGTGGTCTTTAACGTGCTAGGAGACCACCCCTGCTTTTCATTGGGGGGATGTTGGCATTCGTTATGCCAAGTCTTTTGCTTTCGTAAGTGAGTGATTTTCGTGTGCTAGTCGGTTACTAGTCCCTTTGGATTTTCCGTTGTATATAATCATGTATCTCTCCCGCCTGCATTCCAGGGAATTCGGTTTTAGGAACCTCAAGCGGGTCCCATGTAAATTGAGGTGTTTTTATCTCGTTATGCGCGCTCGGTGAGGTTTCTTACATTTTTTAGGTCAGCAATTTCACCTGCCTTGAAAGGTGCTTGTTGTGTGCAGCATATTCCAGCCTAGCTAGAAACAAGTGACTGAAGAGTGTCATCATGGGCTTGGCTCCTGTTTTGAGGTTCTCATTTAATCCATCCTGGCATTTTTCTAGCAGATGCGATGATACAACTGTTATGGTCCTTGAAGGTGGAGATCCTCCGACATGATCACTCCCAGGTCTCTTTGACGTTGGTGTTTCGCTCTTTTTTGTGGCCAGCAGAAATTTGTTTTGTACTCTGATGAAGATCTTATAATTTCCTCATGTTTACCATATCTGTGTAATTGATATTTCTCATCGTTTGAAACTTCATATTGTTTTCTGCAGCCCACTGATAGAATTTGGTGATGCCGCTGGAGCTTGCAGTGTCTGCAATGGAAGACACTGTCATGCAGATTCGGGTCGTCATCTGCAAAGGAAGACACGGTGCTGTGGCTGAATCCTTGTCTATGTGGATATGTGGATGAGTTAACAAAATGGAGCGAGAAGTACTGTGCCTAGTGGAACAGAGCTTTTCACCGTAGATGCCTAGCGTCTTTACTCTGTTGATGAGCTACTCTCTGTGTTTGTGAGTGAGGAAAATTATAGGTCCATCGACACGAATTTTAATTTATTCCTTGTGCACGCATTTGTGCGCTATTACGCCTTGGTTCACACTTGTCGAAAGGCTTTTGCAAAGTCTGTATATATTACATCTCTGCATTTCTTTTGACTTCTAGTGCATTTAAGACCTTGTCGTAGTGATCCAATAGTTGAGACAGGACAGGAGCGACCTGTTCTATACCCGTGTAGCCCTGGGTTGTGTATACTGATGGGATTTCTAGATGGGTGGTGATCTTGTTCTTAGGACCTTTCAATAGTTTTTATGATATGGGATGTTAGTCGCTATTGGTCTGTTAGTTCTTTGCTGTTGCTTTACTGCCCCCTTTGTGGAGTTGGGGCTATGTCTGTTGTTTTTAGTAATTGTGGGGGACGACCCCCGTGTCCATGTCCCTCTCCATAGGATGGGAAAGGCTCGTGATAGGGGCTTCTGCAGTTCTTGATGAAACAGTGTCATTGAGTTGGCCCTGGGGCAGAGTTGCAGGGGCATGTCATTTGTCGCTGTTCGAAAGTCATTTGCGTCTGGTAACATCGATAGGCTTGCGTTAATCAAATTTTGTGGCTCTCTCATAAAAAATTCATTTTGATCTTCGACTCTCAGTCTGGTTAGCGGCTTGCTAAAAACTGAGTCATACTGGGATTTGAGTAGCTCACTAATTTCCTTGCTGTCATCTGTGTAGGACCCATCTTGTTTAAGTAGGGGCCCAATACTGGACGTTGTTCTCGATTTTGATTTGGCATAGGAGAAGAAATACTTTGGGTTTCTTTCAATTTCATTTATGGGTTTTAGTTCTTCCCGCGATTCCTGACTCCTAAAGGATTCTTTTAGCTTAAGTTCGATGCTTGCTATTTCTCTGACCAGTGTTTCCCTACGCATTTCAGATATATTGACCTCTTTTATCCGCTGTTATTCTTTTCCGTCGCCTGTAAAGGGAGCGCCTGTTTCTTTCTATTTTACATCTACTCCTCCTTTTTCTTAGAGGAATAAGCCTTGTGCATACATCGAGTGCCACCGAGTTAATCTGTTCTAGGCATAAGTTGGGGTCTGTGTTGCTTAGTATATCTTCCCAGCTTATATCGGTTAGGACTTGGTTTACTTGGTCCCACTTTATGTTTTTGTTTTTTGAATTTGGAATTTGGTGAATGCCCCCCTGTGCCCTAAAAAACCTTACCCCTCCTAAATTAAATTTTTCGGTTTTTGGGGGCTTCCCACGAAAAACATGTTTTGCCTCAATTTATTTTTTGTTTGGTTTTAAAAATTGTTTTTGGGGGTTAAAAGGGGGGTAAATTTTTTTATCAGATCCCCCTTTTTTATTATAAAATTTTATTTAAAATTTTCCATTTTAGGGGGGTTTTTTTTTTTCCCCCGAAAGGTTTTTGAAATTAAAAATTTTTGGCAGGGTTTTTTTAAAAAGCTTTTTGGGGAATTGGGGGGTTTTCACCCGGGGGGTTTGGCCCCTCGGTTTTTTTTTATTTCTGAAAAACCAATATTATTTGCAATTTCCCTTCAAAAAAACTAGGGCCTTAAGGGAAACCCCCCCTTTTCCCAGGGGGGGGGGGGGGGGGGGGGGGGGGGGGGGGGGGGGGGGGGGGGGGGGGGGGGGGGGGGGTTTTTTTTTTTTGGGGGGGGGGGGGGGGGGGGGGGGGGGGCCCCCCCCTGTTCACTTTTGTCACATCTGTATAGGTTATAACCTGGGATCCTATTTCTTTGGTCAAAGTGATTTTTATGTGTTTTCCTCAGTGAAACCCGCGAAATTGTTTTTGGGCCTCTGCAAGAAAGGCCCAAAGGATGATATTTTATTTGTTGTTTGTTCCCTGGCTTTAGCCCCTTGTATTTTTGCAAAGAAGAATGTCTTGGGACTGGGGGAAGTGGCAAACTAAACCCCCAATATGACTAAATTTTTTAAAAAAAGGGCCGGGCAAACCCGGGAGGAGATTTCGAAGATCAAAATAATTTTTTATGGGAGAGCCAAAAAAATTTGTTTAAACAAAAACCCTTACCCGGGTGTTTCCGAGGGCCAAATGACTTCGTAACAGGCGTTTAAATCATCCCCATGCATCTCCCCCAGGGCCAAATCATGGAACTCGGTGTTCATCAAGAATGCAAGAAGCCCCTATCACAGCCTTTTCCATCCTTTTGGAGGGGGGCCATGGACAGGGGGGTTTCCCCCCCAAACAGTTACTAAAAAAAAACAGACATAGCCCCATTTCCAAAAAAGGGGGCATTTAAAGAAACCCCCGCCAAAAAAAACTAAGACCAATAGCACAAAAACACCCCCATTTTCAAAAAAAATCTTTGAAAGGGTCCTAAGAACCCAAAGTTCACCACGCACTAAAAACCCATCAGTTACACAACCCGGGAAAACATGGGTTTAGAAGGTCGCTCCTGTCGGGTCTAAACTATTGGCCAATACGCAAGGTCCTAAATGCATAGAAGACAAAAAGAATGCGATTTTAAAAAATACAAAATTTGAAAAAGGGCCTTTCGAAAGTGTGCCATGGCTTTAATAGCGCCCCAAAATGGTTTTTAAAGGAAAAACAAAAAAAGGGCGGCGATGGACCTAAAATTTTCCTCATAACAAAAACACAGAGAGTAGCCCGTCAACAGAGAAAAGGGCCGAGGCAGCTAGGGGTTTGGAAAAGTTTCTTTTCCCCAAACAAGGAAACAGTACCGCCCCCCATCTTGTTCCTACCCTTTTATATCCGACATAGAAAGGTTTGTAAACCACAGCACCGTGTTTTCCCTTTGCAGATGAAAAAACCCGAATTTGCATGCAGTGTTTTCCATTGCAGACACGAAAGTTTCCAGGCAGAATCAACCAAACCTTTCAGGGGGCTGCAAAAACCCAATATGAATTTTCCAACGATGAAAAATTTTTCAATTACTCAGATAGGGTTTAAACATGAGGAAAATTAAATTTTCCCATCAGAGTACAAAACAAAATTTGGCCCCAAAAAATAAGCAAAAACACCAAGTCAAAGACCTAGTATAAATGTGGGAGGACTAACCTTAAAGGACCTTTAACACGGGTTTTAAAATCGCTTTTGTAAAAAAATTTGACGGATGGATAAGGGAAAAACCTTCAAAACAGGGAGGCCAAGCCCATGATGACACCTTAAGGTAATTGTTCTATTAGGCGGGAAATATTGCTGCACATTTACGCCCCCTTTCAAGGCAGGTAAAAATTTCCCGACCTAGAAAATGTAAAAGAAAAAACTTTCACGGCGCCCCATAACGGAGATAAAACCCCCTTAAATTTAAATTGGGAGCGTTGAGGTTCCTAAACCGGGTTTTCCCGGGAAACGCATGGGGGGGAGAAAATACATGATTATAACACCTGGAAAACCCCTAGAGGGACTAGTCCGAACTTGCACACAAAAAATCACCCACACGAAAGAAAAAGACTTGGCAGACGATGCACCACCCCCCCAATAAAAAGCGGGGGGTGTCACTAGCACTTTTAAAGAGGCCCATAAAATTTAAGTGTGGGGGGGCCCCGAGACTGTTCAACTGCCCCCCAGCACACTTAAGGGGGATTCCCAAACAGCCCCTGGCAGTCTTAAAGCGGGCCCACTGGACAAGCACCTAAGTCATTTCCCGGAAATCACCCGGGGCTTTTGGCTCGTATGTTGGTTTTGGGCGGTGCAGCCAGCGGAAAACACCCTGGTTGATCGGGTTTTGGGCCCACCAGGGGCCCTGGTCTCAGACCGGGCCGGGGGGGCGTTGACCCCGGAACCCCTCCCCCAGGTAAACCCCGGGCCCCAGGTATTTTTGGGTTTTACTGTGTTTTTTTTTTCCGGATTAGCATCTGTATCTTTTTGGTTTGGAGTGGGGCCACCCGACTGTGGTTCCACCCCTGGAATGATTTGGGTTTTGGGGGAAACGATTTTTTTTCTGCCTTTTCCTTTGCCATTTTTTTTTCCCCTTTCTGGCACAAAAAAACCCTCTCCCTCTTGAGGGGCTGTGGCCCCCCGGTTTTCCCAGGGCCCTTTGGATTTTTTGTTTTTTTTGCCCCTTTTTGGGATGTTGTCCTGGAAATTTTAAAGTTATAGCACAGTTTTCCTTTTACTAAAAGAGGTACACATTTCAGGGGGGAAAAAAGTTTACGGGAAAGGGGAGTTTGCTTTTTTCTGTTGTCATATGGGCATGGCTTTTTTCGAGGGTGGTCATAGTTGCACGCCCCGTCTTTTGTCCGATTTCCCTTTGTCTGAAGTTATCAAGTCATAGTATTCCCCAAAAAGGCTTGGTTTTCCGTTTCCCTTTGGGGTTTTTCTGTGATGTATTCCCTTTTTGGGCATTTTTTCCTGTTTTATTCCTATCCTCCCAGCACCAACAATGGGCCCCACCAGTTGTTTTTGGTAAAAATAACCTCACAAATTTCTAGTGGGTCCTCTTGTTTTCTATTTCCTGTGGGATTCTAGTTTGCAATATTGGTTTTATCTTTTTCTTTTACTACAATTGTTTTTCCCCCTACGGGGGTCCCGTCCCCTATGAGGGCATTTATTGATTCCCTTTCCCCTTATTTTTTCCAGACTACCTGGGCCCAAAAACTCCAGCTTTCACAAAAACTTTTCTCCCAGGACAGCAAACCCTTTTCCAAAAACTTCACCCTTATGTTTCCCAGGGCACACCCCCCCACTTCACCCATTACTTTTCTCCCCGGAAGAAAATCCCGCTTCCCCCCATTAAATGTCTCCCAGGACAGCACTATCCCGCCCCACATTTACTGAACTACCAAAGGACATCACCTCCAGCCTTACAGTTTTTTGATACAAAGGCCAGTATCAAGGGCAGTACCCTTCAGGGCCCGACTTTTTATGTTTCCCCTCTGTTGAGAAAGCTTCCAGGTTGTCCCAATTTAAAGCAGCTTTGATGGTTTTCCTCTTTTAATACCCCCTTTTGGTTTTGTCCCCCAGATATATTTTCATTTGGGGGATACCCAGAAACACTTTTCCCCGTTTTTAAAATTTTCTGCTCGTAGCCCAGTTCTTGGACATCTGCACAAGGGGGGTGACAAACCCAAATTTTCCCCAAAAAAAGACAATTTATCCCCTGTTTTGGCCCCTTTTTTTTGATTGACTTTCCCGACAAAAAACAGAGCTTATAATGATTTTTAAAGGTTTATTTTTAACCCGTAATTCTACTAGCAACCTTTGAATACCCCAAATTTAAAAACCCCCTTAATGAAGCTCTAGCTTTTTTTTATTTCTATTTCAACGTAATCGTATATTGGGCAGCTTAACCCTGTACCCTTCCCCGTTTATATTTATTGTTTGCGTTTGATAAGGGGCCTACAACCCCATCCATTCACAGTCGCTTTATTTGTCCAACGAAATCGTTTCAACCAGTCAAGGGTTTTGGCAACAAGGGGTTTGGACCCCGTCGAGGGTTCGGACCCGTCGATCTGATTGTCAGTTTGGGCACTTATTTAAAAAAATACGGGGCGGGTGATTTGGGCTAACCATGAAGGAATTTTAAATTGAAAAAATTAACCCCAGAAATATGTGATTTGGTTTACACAAAAAATATAAACCCTTTTGTTTTTGAAAAACCGGTGATTTTTGGGGAGCTCCTACAATGAAAGAAAGGTGGGCAGTTTAGGGAAATAGTAGTGTATAGTAGAAGAAGAAGAAGTAGGGAGTAGTAGTAAAATAGTGTAGTATAGTAGTAGTAGTATTGTTTGTAGCCCGTAGTGTAGTAGTAGTTGTAGAAGAAGAAGAAGAAAATAGGGAGTATAGTAGTTTGTAGTAGAAGAAGCAGTAGTAGTAGTAGTAAAAGCAGTGGTAGTACAAGGGAAATAGTTGTAGTTTGTTGCAGTAAAAAGTTAGTTTGTGTAGTAAGAATTAGTAGTATTAGTAGTAGAAGAAGTAGTAGTAGTTTGTACTAGTTTGTTGTCTTTTTAGGAGTAATTGTAGTAGCGTGTAGAGAAATGAGTAGTAGTAGAAGTAGTAATTGAAATTATAGTACTACTACTACTACTACTACACAAATTGTAGTATATTTTAAATATGAAATTTGTTGTAGTAATTTGTTAAATAGTAGTTATAGCAGTAAATAGTAGAAAAAAAGTGGCCCGTAGTAGTGTATAGTAGTATAAAATATAGTAGTAGTTGTAGTAGGGAAAATAGTTCCCCGTAGTAGTAGGGAAATAGTAAAATAGTTAAAATAGTTTTTTTTGTAGGGAGTAGAAGAAGAAGTAGTAGCGTAATAGTATAGTAGTAGTAGTAGTAGTAGAAAAAAATAGTGTAGTAGTAGTAGTAGTAAAAAGAAGAAAGTACCCCGTAGTTGTAATTGTAGTAGAAGAAGAAAAAGGTATTAGTAAGTA
>NW_026506382.1:17500-41851 GCF_026875155.1 Cherax quadricarinatus
CAAATAGTAGTTAAGTAAAAGTATTTGTAGTAGTAAAAAGGGAAATAGTAAATTTTAAATAAGTATAATAATATTAAAAAATTAAAATAAAAAGTAGAAGAAGAAAATAAATATAAATAGTAGTGGTAGTAATAGTAAAAAAAAAAGAATGTCGAACAAAAATTGTAAAAAGTAGTAGTAATATAAAGAAGAAGTAGTAGCATAATAGAAAAGTAATTGTAGAGTAGAAGTAGTAATAGTAAAGAAGTAGTAGTAGTAAAATAAATATAGTAAAAAGAAAAAAGTAGTAGGAAAAAAGAAGTATTAGTATAAATTGTAGTAGAAGTAGTAAAATAGTAAGTAGAAGGAAAAATAGTAGTAGTAGTTGAAGATTTGTATAGTTTGGAAATAGAAAATAGTTTGTGTATAAAATAGTAGTATAAATTAGTGTAAAAAAAGAAGTAGTAGAAATAGCAGAAGAAATAAATAGTAGGTTTTAAAAAAAGAATAAGAAGGAAGTAGACTTTGTAGTAGTATAGTTAAAACAGAAGAAGTAGTAAATAGTAGTAGAATAGGAGTATTTGATAGTAGTAGTAGACCCGCAGCACCAGAAGAAAATAGAAATGAATGAAGTATTTGGGAGTAGTAATTTGTAAATAGCAGAAGTAGAAATAGTAGAAGTAGTATAGTAGTATAAAAAAAGTGAAATAGTTTGGAAAAAGTATAGTATATATAGTAACAACCCAAAAGAAAAGAAGTTGTAATAGTAGAAGTAAAAAGTAAAGAAGTAGGACGTAAAGAAATAGAAAAAAGATAATTTAAAGTATTCTAGTAAAATAGTAATAATAGTAGTAGTAGTATATTTAAATAATTTTTAAAGAAAGGGAAGAACCTTGGGCCCAAAAAACGCACGGGTTTATCAAGAAGGATCGCTGGTTGACTGGCTTTTTTGGGGGTCAAAATTTTTTGGTTTTGAAGGGACCAATTTTTTTTAATCCTCAAGAGGAAAAAACAAACCCGGGGAAAGGGGGGGAAGAAACCCGGGGCCCCTCCCCCTTGGGAAAAAGTTTTTAAAATGGGAAAAAAAGGGGGGGAGGGGGTGTGCAGCCCCGTCAAAATTCCCCCCAAAACCCAAAATACAGGGAAATTTTATATTAGGGGAAAAATATTGGTTTCTCCCGAATGGGTTTTGAAAAAAAAAAAACGCTCCCCGCTTCAGTAATTTCGACTGGTTTTGGTAAGAAAAAAAAGAACAAAAAAAAAAAAGAAAGGGAAAACTACAAAGGTTTCCTACCTGAAAAAACCAAAAAATGCCCAAAACCCAAATCTATGTCCCCCTCTTTCCCGGTTTAACCATTTCCCCCCCCCCCCCCAATAAACCAAAAACCAAAAACCCCCCAACCCCCCGCCAAGAAAAAGGAGGCCCCCTGAAAAACCAACCCCCCCCCCAACCCCCCAAAAAAAAAAGGCCCAAACCCCCCCACCCCCCCTCCCCCCCAAACCCCAAAACCAACCATTTTTAAAAACACCCCCCCATTTTACCTCAATCTTGTAAATTTTGGAAAAAACTTGCCCCTCCCCACAACCAAAAAAAACCATCCCTTTTCCAACCCTTTCCGAACCCCCAAATTTTTCCAACCTTTTTTAAAAAAAACCATTTTTCCCCAAAAAAACCCGTCTTGGGCTTTTTAAAAAATTTTTTCAACCTAAATTAAAAATCCCCCAAAATTTTCCTTTTTCCCTTAAAACCCCGAAATTTTTTCCCCCCTTAAAAAATTCTACCCCTTGGAGAAGTGCAGTTCAGGGCCCTCATCTACCCTAAGGGGAAGACTTCTGATACATGGATTAGCGTGGAGGGTTTTTAAAAAGCATGGCTTGTTTTTCTGCAGTTTTTTAAAAATTGAGGTTGGAGAGTTGAAGGAGGGGGCCCTTTGCTTCCCGGAGGAGATTAGGGGGCTGAAAGTCCCCTCAAGGGTCGGGAGAGAGTGTGAGGGGGCTGGAGTTGGGGGGAATGAGGCTTCTACAGTGAGGTCAGCGTCCCCTCGCGTGAGGGGCTTTAGTTGGGGGGGGGAGCAACGGCTACCAGCTGGGTGCAGTCCGCACCTCACAATGGCGGTGGTTCACAGTAATGGGAGGTGCTCAGAGTTAGGAAAGTTAAGAGTGAAGATCAAAGGGTAAAATCGCTTCTCTTTTTCTTCAGGATTAATGTATTTCATGGCCGTGAAGGTAAGGGACTCTCCCCCTTTAATGGAGTAAGCGCTTTTTGTGGTTGGTGATCTCGGGTAAATATATTGCCGGCTTTTTTAATAGGAAAAAGAAGATAGAGAAGATGTGTTCCCCGGAGTGGTGTTGGGGGCATTGTCAACGGCTGGATAATTCATGTCAGGAAATGGGAACAAGCCCATTTCTTCTCGGTGCGGGGAAATGATATGGGAAGGGTAGGGAGAAGAGTGCTAATAAGTACAGGTCACTATGATTTCATTAAGTCTAAGGGAGGGGTCCCAATCATAGGGAGCTCTTTCCTAGAAGGGAGGGAAATAATGGTTGTTAGGGCAATTGGTGTAAATTTTCTGGCTAGACAGATACTGCAAGGAACTTTTCAAACCCATTCATTTAAACTGGAACAACTTTTATGGGAAAAATGATATGTATGCAAGGGATGGGGTACACTCTTGGGGAGGGGTGGAGCACTTCAGACTCGATTGAGAAGGCCCTTGGTGAAATCCTTTTTATTTTAAACTGATGGAAGATAAGGGGGTGTGTGTGGGAAACAAGCCCGGGTTTCAACACTTGGGTTGGGAAAAATAAATGTATAAAAGGCATTCAGATGAAGTTATAAATTTAAAAAACAAAAATCGGTACAAAAAAAAGGGGGCGCAGGGGCAGCAAGGGACTGCTCCCTTAAGGTTTACTATACAAATGAGGATGAAGAAAAAAAAGATGACTAAGATTAATTGCAATTTCGGAAAAATAATATTATTGCTTTAAAGGACCTGGGTCACTGAAAGATAGAGAGAGCCTCTGAATGTCACTACAAGGCTATAAATTTTTTCCACACTGACAGGGCAAAAGAAAGGTGGTGGGGAGTAGGATGATGTAGAGACAATTTTTAAAATTGGGGGGGTTAGACAAAATATTAAATTTTGAACGTCAGCCACTGAATCTGTTTTTGGGTTTCAGCTTCCGAGGGCCCAGAAAAAATAATTTTGGGTGTGATTTACGGGCCCCAAATCGATAGGATGCAGTAAACTTCTATGGGACAAATTCGTAAGGCATCAATCGAAAAGTTTTTTCTAATGGAGATTCAATTTTAAGACAGATTGACTGGAGAAATTTTGACGGGAAAATTTTTAGAGTCAGGTGACTTTCTTGATACGATCCAGGATTGTTTTTAACAGTTTTGGACAGAGCCAACTAGGGGAAAAAACCTCCTTGACGGGCCATAGGGAAACCTAATTAATAATCTTGAGGTTAAGATGACTTGGGGGAAAGTTAAAAAATCACTCAGTTTTAATATATCGGAATTCCCCTAAAAATGGGAATCAAGTCTCCCTCCCTGACTTTCGCTTGGCTGATTTCATAGGGCTGAAAAAAAATTTCTTAGGTGGCTGAACTGGAATGACCTGACTAAGGTCAGGGGGTGGTGATGGTTGCCAATTGATGTTTCCAGGGCATAGTTCTAGCTGCTCATCAAATTATGTTTTCCAATAGGGAAATCAGATCAAACAAAAATGACCCAAATGGTGAACAAAAATTAAAAAATCTGATTGGTCAAAAAGAGGCTTAAGGGAAATCAAAGAGGAGGGGCAATTAAAAAATCGATATATTCAGTTAAAGAAGAAATAAAAAAGGGAATTAAAAAAGCAAAAAAAATTATGAGGGTTAAAGTTTGCAAGAGAATCGAAGATAAACCCCAAAAAGGGTTCTTTCAGGTAAAAATAAGACAGGGACAACATAGGCCCACTCAAAAGTTCCCCGGTCAGCCACGAAGTGATAAGGAATTTAGAATTTTTTAACACATACTTTTTCTCAGTTTTTACACGGGGGACCCACGATATTCAGTAATGATAAAATGAAAAGGACAAATAAACTGTGCACGATTAGGTCACAAGTGACATGGGCCTTAGGCAAAAAGATAAATTAAAACCTAACAAAACCCCCGGCCCGAGAACTGTAGCAAGGGTTTTAAGGAAGTAAAAGGGGGGCTTACAAAACCCTTTGGCTAATCTTTTCAACATATCCACAAAATGGCAGGTGCCAGATAAGTGGAAAAAGGCAAAAAGTGATACCTATTTCAAAACAGGTGCAGGTCCTTTGCTTCGAAATTAGCCCAAAAGCCTAACCTCCATAGGGGAAAAATTTATAAAATAAATAATTCCCGGGATTTCGTACCCACCTTAAAAGCATAAATTAATCAACGAATCTCAGCAGGGTTTTTTACAAAGGGGCGTTCCTCCCTTACGAATTTTTTTAAAATTTTTTTTCACTAAGGTATTTGGGGGGTAACAGGGTAATGAATATGATATTGTATATGGACTTCAGTAAGGCTTTTGACGGGTCCCACACAAGACTATTGAGGAAATTAAAAAGCACGGGAATAGGAAGGGAAAAATTTTTTTTTCCTATAGAGCTGGGTTTAAAAATAGGCAGCAGAGAGTTTGCAAAAATGGGGAGAAATCAGATGGGGAAGCGCACCGGTGTTCCAAAGGGGTCATTTGGGGGGGCCCCCGCGTTCACAATCTACATAAAGACATAGAGAGGGCAAAAGACAAATGGAAAATTTGCCGATGACACCAAAATGGGCCGTCGAATTCATTCTGACGAGGACTTCGGCACCCCAAAGTTTTGAATAGACTAGGCAGGGGTCGGGAAAGGGCGAGCATTTTTAATATAGACAAATGCAAAGTTCTAAATGTTGGAAGGACAATAACCATGCCACTATAAACAAAATAAGTAAAATTTAAATATTAGGGATTGCGACAAAGATTAGGAGTTTGGTTAGCATAATCTGAAACCAAGACAACATGCATAAGTGTTCGCAAAAAGCTAATAGAACCTTGGTTTAATAAAGAAGATAAATAATAGGAGTTCCCAGGTTTTTCTTCAACCTTCACCCTTTGGGTTTAGGCCTCATTTAGATTGCGCACATTTTGGTCACCGTATTACAGAATGGATAAAATTTCTCTAAAAAAGTAAAAAGGGGATGACAAAGTTGACCCAGTATCGAAACCCTTTCCCAAGGGATAGACAAAGGGCCCCAATCTGCACTCTCTAAAAAGATAAATTAGGGGGGATATGATTGGGTGTATAATGGAAGACGGAATAAATAAAGGGGATGTAAATGTGTGCTAAAATATCTACCCCTAAAAGGACCGCACAAGGGTTTTAATTTGGAAAAATCAAATTCGGGAAGGAATAGGAAAGTACTTTTTTCGTAATAGAGTTGTGGAGAGGGGAACAAATCCCAAGAAACCCGTTATAGGGGCCAAAACTTTTGTGTAGTTTTAAAAATAGGTTGGATAAATACTGGTAGATGTGGGTGGTGTGATTGACCTGATAGCTTGGCTACCAGGTCGGTTCCGTTTCCTCCCTTAATCAATGGCCCTGCCTACTAGGTTGGGGCTTGGCTTAACCCGTAGGAGATTTGGGCCCTGCCTGCAGGGGCCATTTGGGCCTTCGAGTGTTCCTTCGTTCTTATGTTCTTTTTTCTTAGGGATCATCTTGGTTCACCTCCTCTGTACGTTTTCCAGGCATTTTTTCCCATTCTGTAAACGGTGACCAAACTGAGCGCATAGCAAAAATGGGGCCCTACCCAAAAAGGGGGCAGTAAGCAACAGCAAAAAAAATACAGACCATAACACCCCATATCAAAAAATCTTTGAAAGGGCCTAAAAAGCAAGATCACCCCCATCTAGAAACCCATCAGTTAACACCCGGGGCAACTGGGGTTTAGAAAGGTCGCTCCGTTGCCCCAAACTACGGGATCCTCGACAAGGTCCTAAATGCACTAGAAGACAAAAAGAATGCAATTATTATATACAGATTTTGAAAAACCTTCGACAATGTGACCTGGGTAATCGCACAAAATGCCGCAAAGGAATAACAGGAAAAGTCGTCGATGATCATAATTTCCCACTAACAGAACACAGAGATATCGTCAACAAGTAAATCCGGGGCAGCACGGTAAAAACCTCTTTCCCCAAAAGGGCCAGTACTAGCTCCCACTTGTTCCCATCCTTTTTCCGACATGAAAAAGGATGTCAGCCAAGCACCGTGTTTTTCCTTTGCAATGACACCGAATCTGCTGACTGTCTTCCTTTGCAAACTGCAAGGTCCGGGCGGACACAACCAAATCTTTTCAGTGGCTGCAAAAACAATAAAGTTCAACGATGAAAATTTAAATTACTAATATGGTAAACATGAGGAAATTAAATTTCATCAGAGACAAAACAAATTCTGGCCACAAAATAGAGCGAAAAAACCAACGTCAAAGACCTGGAGTGATTAGTCGGGGATCTCCCCTTCAGGACCAAACTTTGTATCAATCGATCTGCTAGAAAAATGACGGAGGGATAATGAGAACTTCAAAACTAGGGAGGCCAACCCAAAGAAGCCCCTTTCCAGGTCATTTGTTCTATTAGGCGGAATATTCTGCATCAACCACCTTTCAAGGCAGGGAATTGCCGACCTAGAAAATTACAGAGAACTTTCACGGCGCGCAAACGGGAAAAAACACCTCAATTACTGGGAGCCTTGGGTTTCAAAACCCTTATTCCTGGAACGCAGGAGGGAGAATCTGAATATACCCCTGGAAAATCCTAGAGGGATAGAAACCCGAACTTGAAACCAAAAATCACTCAACAAAGCAAAAAATTGCAACGATGCACCATCCCCCCAATAAAAAAGCAGGGGTGCCACTAGCACGTTAAAGACCATACAAAAGGTCGGGGGGCCCGGACTGTTCAACTGCCTCCCAGCACACAAAGGGGTTCCAACAGACCCCTGCAGTCTTAAAGTGGAGGACAACACCAAAGCTTTGATCACCGGCTGGGGCTCGTACTTTGGGTTTGCGTGCAGCCAGCACAACAGCCGGGTTGCAGGCCTGATCCCCCGGGAGCCGGGTCACAGCCCGGGGGCGCGGGGGCATTGACCCCCAAAAACCTCTCCAGGAAACTCCAGAATAGAGTTAAGAACAACCTAGGCTTCATTTTTATACTTCTAGATACGAAGCCAATAATTTTGTTAGCTTTATTGGAACACAAGCACTGTTGTTTTGGGTTTTTTAGATTACTACAACCAAACCCCTAAATCCTTTTCGCAATCATTAGATTAGATCAACATTTTTTAGTTTAAAAGGGTTGTTTTTTATTGTCCAACATTTGAACTTTGCATTGTAAATTTTAAACGAACTGCCACTCTCCGACCTTGCATCAGTCTTTCAAATCATCCTGGAGGCTCTGGTGTCCTATTTTGATGAACGGGACGCCTATTTTTGATGTCATCAAAAAAATTTGCTTATTTTTGTTATTTACCCCTCTTATGTTGTTTAAGTAATAGTGAACAAAAAGGGGGCCCAACACGCCCCTGAGGAACCCCCGTTTGGGCATCCCCCCTTTCGATTTCTCCCCATTTTTTGAAAAACTCCCTGTTTTCTATTTGTCGCCATGCCTCAACCCAGGAAAAAATTTTTCCCCCTTTTCCGGGTCCCTTTAAAATTTTCCCAATAGCCTCTGGTGTGAAACCCTATCAAAGCCTTACTGAAGCCATATAACAAAAATCATATTCATTACCCGATCTACCTCCTAAAACACCTTATAAAAAATTTAGAAAATTCGTAAGACAAGAATCCCTTTGAAAAACCGTGTTAAATTTCTTTTAATCAATCTTCCCTTCAAGATGTACGAATTGCTTCCGCAATTATTGATTCCATAAATTTTCCCACTATGGGGTAAGGGTCTTTGGTCATAGTTCGAACCCAAGGCCCTGCATCTGCCTTGTAAATGGGTATTTTTCCCATTTTCCATTAAAGGGGCCCCGGGCACTATGCCAGTTGTAGTGATATGTTTAAAAAAGTTTAGCCAAAGGTAGTAAGTTCCTCTTTCATTCCCTTTTAACCCCTTGCAAACATTTTCATCAGGGCCTGGGATTTTTGGGTTTTTAGTTTCTCATTTGTCTGGGGACCATGTCACTTTTACCGTAATCGTATATAGTTTTTTTTATCACCTGTTCTACATAATCATTTTTTATTTCCTGGGTGAAAACTGGAGGAATGGGATTTAGAATTTCACACTATCCTTTTCCTGTCAGTGATCTGACCAGATTTACTTTTAAGGGGGGAAAATTTTTCCCCCTAATTTTACTTCTGTATACCAAAAAAAACCCTTTTGGTTAGTCTTTGAACCCCCTTGCGACCTTGCCTCATAATCCTTTTTGCTTTTCTTATTCCTTTCTTTCTCTTTTTTAAATTGAATATTTTGATTATTTAATCCCACCCCCTCATTATACGCCTATATAGCCCCTTTTCTTTAGACCAATAGTTTTTTAAATCATTGCCATCCTTTTGGGGATCATTTTTGTTAGATCAAATTTTCCCCTACCGGAAAAAAATTGTCGGGGCAGCTGAACTATGCCTGAAAAACGTCATTTGGCAACCAAGATCACCAACCTGACCCATATTGGACATCCCTTTAGCCCACCCAGGTAATTTTTATCCCATGAAGTCGGCCCCAAACGGGAAAAATCTGGACAGAGGTTGATTGCATTATCTGGGAATTCCAGAATTTTTTGAAACTAAGTGATTTGTGATCACTTTCCCCAAGCTCACCATTAACCCCAAGATTATTAATTAGTGAATCTTTGTTGGGAAAACCAGTCAAAGCAAGTGTTTCCTCTAGTTGGGGTTCACAAACCTGTTCAAAAAGCAATCCTGAACCTTATCAAGAAAGTCACTAACTCCCGTTTTTTGTCTTTAAAAGTTCCAATCAATTTGTTAAAAATTGAATAGATGTAAATATGTTTTTTATGTGGTTTTATAACGCCGCATATATTATTTAAGTCTCGATGCATCAAATTTTTTTTCTTTTGGGGTTTCATTTTTCTGGTTGTAGTAATTTTTGAGTGCTTACGTTATATTGGTTAAAATAACTTATGGTTTTAAAATTATTTTGTCTGAACTGTGCTGCTTGTTACGTTCAAATTATTAAATTATTTTTATTATTATTTTTAAAAATTTTTATTATTATTTTTTTATTTAAGAAGAACATAAGAAAAAAAGAAAGGAGGAAAACTGCAGCAGGCTGTTGGCCCTACTAGCAGGGCCCTTTTCAAATTTATCCCACTAACAAACATTTGACCCAAACCCAAATTTTTAATGCCACCCCAAGAAAAAACCCGATTGCAATCCCCCTCAGATCCAACCCCCCCCACTATATTTTCCAACCTAATTTTAAACTACCCAAAGCCTACCCCAAAAACCCAAAGGGAGACTGTTTCCCCCATCAAAATACCCTTTTTTCCCAAACCAAAAACTTCCTATGTCCTTCTAAAACTAAACTTATCTAATTTTAAAACCATTACTGCGGTTCTCTCTTTGGGGAGATATCCTCAAGCCTTGTTAATATCCCCTTTATTAATACCCCTTCTTCCACTTATACACTTCGATCAGGTTCCCCCCATTCTTCGTCAAAAGTAAAACTTTAAAAGTCTTCAATCTTTCTTCATAAAGGGATTTCTAATGCTATGTTTAATTTAGTATCCTACGCGAATGTTTTCTAACGAATTTAGTCCCTTCTGTAATATGGAACCAGAAATTTAGCGCATAATTAGGTGAGGCCCTTTCTAAGGTTAAAGATCAGTATGACCCTGGACTTCTGTTTCTTACACTCTTGATATAAATCCCGTAATCTATTTGCCTTATTAGTACCTTAGGGGATTTCTGTCTTGGTTTTGGGTTTCTGCTCCCATAACCCCCAAGTCCTTTTCGCAATCTTATCGCTAAGTTTTACATTATTTAACCCTTTTAAATGCTAGGGTTATGGGGGATCCCGGTTCGAACCTTTTCATTTATTACTTAATGCATTGCCACTTTTTTTGACCAAAGGGGATTTGTCTAAAAACCTCCTGAAGTTCCATAACACTTTTTTGAATCATTATCCACCTTCTTCGTGATCGGCGAATTTTCTATATCACACAATTCCTTCATCGCATTGTAATAATAAACAACAACGGGCCCAAGATGATCCCCGTGGAACGCCACTTGTTACTGATCCCAAATCGGATTTTAACCCCATTTATGGGCCTCTCTGCTTCCTGTCTGTGAGCCATGACCATCCACGAGAGCACCCTTCCCCCAATGCCATGACTGCTACTTTCTTCAACAGTCTTTGGGGCGGAACTCTATCAAATGCCACTAAAATCAAAATAAACAAAATCAAATTCTTTATCGTGGTCAACAGCCTCAAAAGCTTTACTGAAAAATTAAAATTAGTTAGACAAGACCGGCCCCTTGTAATCCCTGCTGAGTATCTTAAAAAAGCTAGCTTCGAGTGGCTTTTATAATCTCAGCTATAATGCTCTAGAAACTTTCCTACAAATTTAGGGAGGCTTTTTTGGGCGGTAATTTTTACGTAACGACTTTCCCCCCCTTTTAAAATAGGAATTTTCATTACCATCTTTTCCCCAATATCGACATACACCGTTTTAAAAGATAAATTAAAAAAAATTTGTTAAAGGTTCACAGACTTCCATTTTGCATTCTTAAGAACCTTGAAAAAAAAACCCTTTAGGACCCGGTGACTTATTTTGCTTTGTTGGGGCTTCTGCTTCACAAACCATTTTATATGACTGTGATGTTAAAATAATTTATCTTCTTCAATCCACATAAAAAATTAAATTACCGGAATATTTTATGCTTTTCCCGTGTAAAAACCCGGGAAAAAAAATTATTTAAAATCGAAGCACATTTTTTTCTTTTGTCAGAAGATGCCCCTAGGTTGTTAGGGAAACACAATGCAAAATTTTGGACCTTTTTTTGTGAAACGTTTCCCTACCTAGGCTTCTTTAGTCAAGGGAAAACAAATGCAACGATAACAACTTTTTTCCGAAACGTTTCGCCTAACAGTAGGCTTTCTTTCAGTCCAATTCAGAAAGTAGGCAGGACAAAAGGTGAAAGACATGAACAGCCCCATCACCCCCAATCGAGAATTTGAGGGTTTCAGTCCCCGGGCCTGGAGAAGTCAGTTCCAAGCAGGAAATACTGAAATCAAGCGACAGTGCGGAGACAAATATGTCGGAAGGAGGGTGCGGGGGTAAATAGATAGTATGAGAGGTACGAGAGGGCATGTCCCCTCGATCCAACCCTTCTCACTTGAAAAGCTTGTCCACGCCCCCCCTTCCGACGTTTTTAAGTCTCCCCACGTCGCTTGTCTTCAAAGTTCCGAAAGGAATGAACTTCTCCAGGCCCAGGCGACAACCCCAAAATTTTACGACTTTAAGGGGAGGATATTACATCGTCTTCACACTCACTGTTCCTGCCTCTTTTTGTATTTGACTGAAGAAACCCACTGTGTAGGGGAAACGTTTCGGAATAAAATTGTCTACTGTTTTCATATGTGCTTACCCAACAACCCGTCGGTATGTAACCATTTTTTGTTCACTGTTCAGAAAAACTGCAAAACGTAGCTCTTGGGTACAGAAAACACCTTGGACAAGCTTTTCAAATGAGAAGGGTTGGATCGAGGGGACATGACCCTCAGTTACCCCTCACTCTACTACACTACACCCTGCCCTCTCCCCTTCCGCGTTTTAAGTCTCCGCCTGTCCTTGATCTTTAGATAGTTCCGACTATGGAACGAACTTTTTCCAGGAGGGACTGACAACCTCAAATTTTACGACTTTAAGGGTGATGGACCGTTACATCGCTTTCCCCTCTACGTTCCTGCCTACTTTTGTATTTGACTGAAGAAACCACTTGAGGCAAACGTTTCGGGAAAAAATTGTCTATCGTTGCTATTGTCTTACCTAAAAACCTTCGGTATTGTATACCATTTTTGTGTTTTTTCTTCAGTCAAGTACGAAAATTGATAGAACAAAAATACTTGAAGACGATGTAATCATCCCCTCACCCTTAAATTTTAGGTGGCTTTCCCCCAGTCGGAGAAAGCATTTTTCCCTAGTATGAAAAAATGGAGAAGAATGCAGGATGGGGCTTTTTATAGCCCAAAAGGGAGACGAGGCCCCTAGGGAGGTAAGAACTAGATGTTTAAAAGGCAGGGGCCCTTCAAAACCGCCCTCCAGGGGGAAGTTTCGAAGTTTTTGCAGGCTGTCCAAGATCCCTTGTGTTGCGGTCGACAGATTGAACATTAAAAAAGGTATAAAATACCCACAGGTTGTTAGGTAAGACACTATCACGTTAGGGAAATCTTTATTTTGAAAAAGTTTCGCCTACACAGTAGGGGTTTTTCAGTCAAGTACAGAAAGTTGATAGAACAAAGATACTGAAGACATGTAATCGTCCTCACCCCAAAAAATTTTGAGGTGGTCATTTTCCCATCTGGAGAAGACATTGTTTCCCAAAATATGAAAAAAATGGGGAAAAAAAGTGACAGGGGAGCTTTTTTATAGCCCCAAGAGGTGAACGAAAGGCCCTAGGAGAGGTAAGAAAATCGAGTTGGAAGGCGGGCCCTCCAAATCCAGCCTCCTCACGGGGGAAGTTTTCGAAATTGATTGGCAGGTCGTCCAAGAACCCTGTTTGCAGTGTCTGAGGGGCGACCACCCCCAAAACTTTAAGGGTGTGGGTGATTACATCGTCTTCAAGTATCTTCTGCTTCTATCAACTTTTCTGTACTTGACGAAGAAGCCCCCTGTTAGGCAAAAATTTTTACAATAAGATACCAACGTTGCATATGGTCTTACCTAAAAACCTGTCGGTTTTTTATACCATTTTAATGTTAAAGATCCCTAGTATTTTTAGGGCCTTTTCATATCTCTGACTTTTTTTTCTATACCTGGAAAAAAACTTTTTGCGTTATTTTAGAATCCCTAGAAACTTTTTTTTTAAGTCCTTTTAGCTTTTTTCCCCTTTTTAATGTCCCTTTTAAATTTCAAAAACTGATTCAAAAGATGAACCTCGCCTCTTTTGTACGCCTAAAAAATTCCCTTTTCTTATCCCCTGTAGATATTTCAGCCTATTATTCATCCTTTTTGGGTCATTTCTATTTGATCTAATTTCCTTAAAAAGGGATAAAACGTTCTTTGAAAACATGTATTGTTTCAAAAAAACTGCTTTGATAGCTTCTTCGTTCCCATCAACAGTGAAAAGTGTTCTCAAAGCCCATCGTAATCGCAAAAGCAAAATCGGGACTTTACAGATTTATCCCTACTATCATACTTCATTCAATTCTAAATGTAATTGATTTGTGGTCGCTAGCCCCCATTCCTCTGAAACTTAATTATTAAAAAGGGGATTCATTTTTTTGCCAGAACTAAGTCAAGCGGTTATTTCCCCTTGTAGGTTCCGTACAAACTGCTTCAAAAAAAAACCGAACTACTTCAAAGAAATGATATTAAAAATTTCCCCACAAAAAATTCCCAATCAATAGACAAAAGAAAAAGTCTCCAAATTACACATATGGCCTTGTGGCCCTAACAATTTCCCCCCCAAGTGTCCCCTTTGGGCCCCCCTATCTAAATTTGGGGACGGTTTATCCCCCTAAAATAAATTTTTTCATCCCCCTCTGAAAATTCTACCAAACAGACCTGTAGGGTTTTAATTCGACTTTCCCAGTTTTTATGCAAAGTCAACGATCTGGAATAAAAATGCCACCCACCCCCTTCCCCCGATCTTCTATCCACTTGGAACAATTTAAAACCCCTGAAGTGACATTCTGCAGGGCATGCCCCGATTTTTTGTTTAAAACCAGTTCAGTAATGGCAAAACATCTATGTTACCTGCCTAGCAACTAGTCTCAACTCGTCCATCTTTTTCCCTAGCACTGCGACTATTTGTGTAAAAATTTTTAATGACCCTCCTCCTCTTTACCCTTCCTGCTCCTTTCTTTTATTCCTAACCTATTTTGCCCTTTGTCAATTATCCCACTGGCTTTCCAATATCCACCTATTTTGCTATTACGTTCTCCTGTACTCATATTACTTCCCTGAGATTCACATTTTTCCCCCCAAAACCCATACCACAAACTTTCCCTATTAAAAGACCTAACAGCTCCCCCCACTGGTTGGGCCAGTGCTCCCCCCCCACCCCTAGATAAGTGAACCCCATCCCTGGCATCTGTCATTTCGAAAAGAAGAGGCCCCAGTTGTCAATAATGTTACCGCTTTTCCTTACAGTATTTGTCCAGCCAGCAATTACCCAAATGCTCTGGCAACCATTCTTTCCAACCCTCCCCTTTGCAAAATCCCACATATGACGGGTTTCCCCCCCTTCCCCCAAATTATCTCTATTGTGACCTATACCTGCTAATCAGGTCCTCACTCCACGTTCCCCAAACCGTTCCTCCACACTGAGACAGATTTTTATTGCTCCATTACCTTTAGTCATCCAGACGGCAACATTACCTTCACCCCCCCCCGGAAAAAACACACTCTCTCCCTCCTACTCCACCCTTCAAGCAAAATGCCTACCATGTACCTAATCTGGCTTTACATCCAGGGGCAGCAGCGAGCGATTCCCAAGCTCCGTTTTTTCCAACTCCCAAGTCCCTGCTCCTTGATGACCAGTTAAAGAAAAACTGCCTCCCCAACTAGCACCAAAATGACCAAGTTACCAACAGTGAAACCTACAAATCGAAAATAATGGGAAATAAAAGGGAAGCTGCACAAAAACCAAAAGCAACCCCCCGCTGCCCCCGAAAAAAACGTAACCCAAATTTTGTATATACAACTTTTTCAACTACAAAAATTCTGTAGTTTTTATGGGGCGAAATTAAGGGGAAAAACAGCAAAAAAGGCCAAAAAAAAAACCCCGAAAAATTCAACTTTTCTACAAGTGTTTCGGGAGGCGCGGGCCCCAGCAACCCCCCCATCACCCCCACTAAAGGCGACACAAACAATAACAAAAAACATGGCGCCCCCCACCCCATCCCCCCCTCTTTTCCCCCGGGATTAAACCTACAAGTATCTCTCAGGTTGCCAACGACCAGATACCCAAAAGTCATGCATTCCACTTAGTTATTGAAAAATTAAATTTCGAGTACGCAAACAAAACTAGACACCGGATGACACAATCGAGAACAAAATCTTGAAAAAAAGTTAAAACACCAGGAATGCTAACTGTGACAAACCACCCAAAAACGTCATAGATAGCCTACCCAACAAATAATATCTCTTAATAAAAAGGTTGAAGAAGCAGTAAAAGAATGGAAAAAAACTTGATAACCAGTTCAGGATACTTTGTTTCCAAGAAGTAAAACTGAAAAAGAAAAAATTTTCGGAGCAGTAATGTTAACAGTCCATTTTTTCCCCCGTGATATAAACAACAAAAGTAAAGAATTACTCTGCAGATCTAAAGGCCCCAAAAAAGTGTTTGTCCCGAGCAGAAAAAAAGAACCCAGGTTACTGGGATCCTGTAAAAAAAGTGTTAGCAAATTCCACCACAGTCGGAAAATAAGTTTAAATTATTGCATCTTTTAAGAAAAAGAAAGGGGTATACAAAAAACGAGTGTCTTCCCAAAAAAAAGTCAAACCCCGTAAGAGTAAAAAACTTAACGGGAATAAAAACAAAAACAAAGTTAAGGGGGGAAAATTTTGTTAGAAAAAAAAATTATCAATGAACATCAGAAGAGAATGACTTCACGTTTTTCCGGGGATCAATCTTCAGAGAATAACAAAACAAGTCCAACTTAAAACCCTACGTAGTGTACTGATGTTTTGCTCCTATTGTTCAAATTTCATTGTAAACTCTTTATTTAAATAACAACTCCTCATTTTGTGATTTTACTAAAAGCAAAAGTCCCCTTATGTGTTTTTTTATTTTACTATTTTTCGCTTAACATTGCTGAATGAACTTTCTCTGTCCATTTTATCCTCTTTTTTTTTTTAAATATTTCAATTGATATTTTTCAAAATTAATTTTTTAAATTTTCAAAAATTTTAAAATTTCTCTTACATTTTTTGACTTTAAAAACCCATTACGGGTTTAATTACCTTTACTTTTTTAATACCACATTTATATCTTAGGTATTTTTTTAATTTCCTTGTACTGCCATTAACGTCTAGTAAAAACTACCAGTGCAATATTGAAGAAATAAACATTATTTTTCTTTTTTTTGTAATCATTTTTACTTACAAAAATTTTATTAAACCCATATTTACTACAGTAAATTTTATTTTTGTAATTAAACTTTTTTTTAAAACTTTCCCAAAACATTTTGTTCCCAAATTTTCAATTTTGTATATTAAACCCAACCTTTATTTTATCCTTTGTCCCTGTGAGTAACCATTCTACGAATTCATTCCCTTTGTAACTGGAGCTCTTCCCTTTGTACCAGCGTTTCAAAATTTTGGGGGCCCAGTCCTGGACCAATTAGTACCTCTGTAATCTGTAAATCCCTTTTGTAACTTGTCATGATTGTGCCGATTCCCTGGAGTTCATTACCTTTGTAAATTTGTGAGTTAAATACCTTTGTAAATTGGGTTCAATACCTTTGTAAAATTGTGATTTCTTTAAACCTCTGTAATTTGCTCAGTCCAGTCCGGGAAAACCAATTATGTACCTCTGAAACTTTTGACTCCCCCCCACGGGAGGGGTTGGGGTCATAAAAAAACAATTAAAAAACTAACCTGGTACGGGGTACCTGTCTCCCATCTTCAATCTTAAAAAAACCAAGTTTTTCCATTTTTATTTTTTTTACTATTATTTTTTTGGTATTTAATTGTAAATTTTTTTTTTGTCTTTTAAAATCTATTTATAATCTTGTCTTGTCAACACCTAACCAACTCTATTGAAATTTGCAAGTCCCATTTCAAATTGTATTTTTATTTAAAGTTTATATTATAATTCCTACCATCTGTCCATTTAACTTTGTTTTCCATTACTTAATTTATCCCCTTTTATATTTTTTCCCTTTTTTTAGCTTTATAATCCCTTTTATATATTCACAATTGTTAAAATAATCAAGGGGTATTCTAGGTGCAAAAATAGAATAATTCACAATTTTGCCATTTATTCCAAAACCATTTTTTTGATTACCCCTTTATTGTCACCAAACCTATATTTGTCCCTTTTTTTATTATAATTTTATACTTAATTTAAATTTAAAAAAATTTTTTATAGTACTACCTATTCATATTCCCAAGGCCCTTATTTGATCTCAATTAATTTGTATTAGTCCCTTTTATTTTGTCTCTTTATTTTAGCTTTAAAAAAAAAAAAAAACCTTAGCTCATTATTTTACATTTGTTAAATTTCAGGTCATTTTTTAGCTTAAGACTTTTTACTTTTTTTTATACTTAATTCTAATATAGATTACTACAAATCTTATGATTACAAGCATTGATCCCGTACCCAACCCTTATTTAATGACTTAAATGAATCAAAAAAGTTACTGAATTCTACACAGCAGAACAATCAAAAGGGACTTCTCAGTGCCAAAAACAACAAATATCTTTAACTACATATCAGATCTTTAAGAAGCATCATGACCTCATAGCATTATAAATTTCCCTTTCATGCCAATATGTCCACATTACACTAACTGAAAACCCAGTAAAGCCTATCTACTGAGTCTATGCCATTCCTGGGTTTCACAGCCCAAAACAACTGTAGGCCAGACCAAAAAGGGGGTGGCCCGCCCTATATACTCAGACCAAATAAATGTATATAATATTGCACAAGGGATGAAAGGGAATATTAATACTAAATTTTAAAACCAAATACCCACAAAAACCTCTCCATTGATAAAAATCTACAGAGTTCCACAGTCAAAAGTTATTTAATATGTTTTTTATGCACCCCATACCCCTCCTGTGGGCGGTAGCAAAAGATTAAGGGGGGTACATAAAGGGTCCAGGACTGGGCCCCAAGCTTTTATAGTGAGCAAGTTTTTAGAGGTAAGAATTTTAAATTTACAAGGGAATGAACCACAATTTACAAAGGTAAAGAAATACACACGTCAAAACATTAGCCAAATTAGTCAAAAAAATGGGAAATAGATAATGATGCACGATGAACAAAAACCCTTTTACTCTAGGGGACTTCAGTATAAATTCCCGCAAGACAGGACCCACACGTTATGAATTCACAAACACAAAGAGTAAAAAGTTGTTATCAAAAGAACAAAACCCAAAGAGTTCAGAGACTAGTGTTTCCCTCTTTAGCACATCTGGACCAACACCTACCCCCCTTTTAAATCAGGCATATTACAGATAAACCACAGACCACACCAAATTTCCCATAACAATTTGGTAAAATACCCAAGACCTTAAAGTCACCTCAGCTTCACAAGAGGCAGCCATTAAAAACTTTTCCAAAAGCAGTAGCAAACATTGTTGGCACCTGAGCTAGAAAATCTATACAAAATTTTACGAATGTATAAAAAATTTTCTAAAAAAGACCCAAAACCTCTAAACAAGCACTGCCCTAAAAAAACAAAAAGATGACAGTAAAAATGAACATTTTCCCCGGCTAACACCCCGCATCTCAAAACCATAAATACAAAACACGAAATAAAAAAATACAGAAGGGGCAATAACCAGAGACCAAAAAAAACGTTTCTGTCAACCTAACCCGCCTGATAAAAGGGCAAAAAAAAAGTATTTGGAACGATTATCCAACTTATAGGTGTATAAAAAGACCTGGAAAACCCTATCGAAATTCTGGGAAAAAAAAAAGATATCACGAAATGGAAAAAAAATTAGCAAAAACAGATGAACCCCCAAATCCCACCCAAAAGAAAAAAAGCAAACAAACCAATGATTTCTTTTCCACTATAGGACAAAAACCCTTTCCAATAAAATCCCAAGTCAGATACCCCCCAAATGACTACCTCATGGCAATCCAACACACTGTTCCTAGCTCGCTAACCCAACGAATTCCCCATTATCAAAGACAAAAAAAAGGCGGGATTTAAATACCTTACCACCCTTTATATACCAAAAGTGTCACAAGGCTATCCCAATCATTGCAACACTCTTTAACAAATCCCTTAAATCCCCCCTTCCCTAAGTACCAAAAAAAGAAGGGGCACCCAATCCCAAAGGAGGAGACAGAGTTGAATAATTAAACCCAAAACCAACTTACACCCTCTCTCAAAAATCTTCAAAAAATTAATTCATAAACGAATCTACTCCCACCTTTTCTCCCAAAACATACTCAACCCCCGCCAATTTGGATTAGGCCCAAAAAAATACTAATAATCTATTATAACATGCAGAACATATATACACTGCAATAGAGAAAAAAGAAGTCCCTGGGGGTCTTCATTTACTTCGTAAAGCTTTTGAACAGTTTACCCTGACTTTTCTCCACATAAAATTGTCACACTAGGTTTAAGAGGGCATCCCCCCAAATACCTCAAGCATACCTACAACAGAAGCCAAAATTTTGTACGCAAAAGGGGCAAACTCTTTTGCGCAACCAATTCGTTGGTGCCCCCAGGGAAGTGTCCTTGGCCCCCTTCTCTTTCCCTATACATAAATGACCCACCCCAAAGCTTCGCAATTCTCAAACCCCCACATTTGCAATGACACTACATCGTCTTTTCTCACCGAGCCCACACGTAGCCAATCTGTAAAAAAACCGAATTACGAAAATATCTACCTGGTGAGGATAAAAACTTTCATAACTTGACAAAACCCTTATTCGTTTGTAACAGAGACAGATTCCCTCTTAAAAAATGAAACGGATACCCATCCAAGCTAACGAGGGAAAATTCTTAGAATCCACCTTGAAACAGACTCAAATTTCATACACATATACAACAAATTTTAAGAAAATTTTCCAAGACGTAGGTACTATCGGGAAGATACGGTACTATTTCCCAGTCAGCCTCCTGGACCCTAATCACTCTCTTATTTACACCTATTCACCTATGGAATTTGTCATGGGGCCTCAACAACAAATCCATCTCAGACCACTGAATTACCCAACAAAAGGCTGCAGTGAAGGATAACAAATTCTCATACACTACACATTCACAATATCAAACACTCAGCTTTACGATACAAAGACACCCCTCTTATACATATATAACAACCTAGCAAACTTAACGGACATTTCCCCCTCAGATCTCCTTGATAACAGACAAACTTTTCCATTACACAACAAATACTCTTAGATGTACTTCGTGTACATCTCACACTTGAAAACTATGCACATAAAAGTCCCGTCAAACCTTGCCCATTCATCTGTAAATATAAACGAACCTACCTATGTATTTATTGCAATGGGGCTCTCAACAACAATTACTCATCTCAACCACTAATACAAACAATAGGCTGCAGTTAAATGATAACAAATTTCTCACATACAGCAGCGAACTCCATCAATATTCAAAAACACTCAACCTACTCACCATACAAAACATCCATACTTATTACTGCACCTATTAATACATAGAACACTTAACTCTGACTTAACCTCCCCTCAAACATCTCTTGCCAACTCACAGAACATTGACCATAACACAGGCACAGATCACTTTTGATGTACCTCTGTCCATCTCACACTATGCAAAAACTCAATGACATAAAAAGGCCCTAAAAATCTGGATTCATTACCTGTAAATATATAATAAACACTAACCTGTTTATAAATTCAAGTCTCTTCTCAAAGATCACTTACTCACCAAAACCCATTAATATTACTGAATAACTGAACCTTATAAATTGTATATCATAAATGTTTCTCACACTTTAATCACATAAATGTTAACCTAAAACCGATCTACACTTTATTTTTTTAAATCACTACCATACTGATACTTCATACGGACTGAAAATGTACAACAATGCATGCAACCAATGACCTGTCTTTGTAATACTCACTTGTGCTTTATAGTAATCTGTTTAATTAATGTTTTATTCACTGATTTCATCATTGCTTAGTTAATCTTAAGTTAATTTTAGCCAGCCCGTAATGCTATGCTGTATAAGTGGCTTTGGCATGTGTCTTATCTGTATTTTATTGTACCTCTTGTATGTGTGTCAAATTGTTAATAAAAAAATTTAATACATTAAATTAAAAATTATTATTATTATTACATTATTATATTATTATTATTATAGCCACACGGCCATTCCAACAAGACAGTATTACCACTAAGAAGAGAAGCATTCGCAGATCATCTCAACAGCTGTATCGCCGAAGTGTGCTGACATCATTATCCCTTTGATCCATGGAATTGCATACTATCCCCTCCACATCCTTCACCGGTTTGCAACACTATGTACGTCCACACAACGACTAACATTCTCTCCCCCTTGCAAAGTGCAGGAACATGGACTGCACATCCATACCTCTAGGACTACACATTCGATTCTTACATTCAGAGTGCCGGAACAGGGACTGTATTTCCCACCTCGGACTACAAAATCCCCAACTTCCTTCAGAGCGCAAGCACTGTACTTACCACCTTCAGACTACAAAATCCACCTCACCTTCAAATGCAGGAACAGGGATTTGTACTTCCCAACCTGCAGGACTGTAACATCAACTTTTCCAGAGTTCTGACGCTGTACTTCCACCCTTCAGGATTACAACATCCCACCTCTCCTTCAGAATGTAGGAACAGGGATTGTACTTCCCACCTTGAGGATTACAACATGCCCTAAACGTTGGAATCTGGAACTTGAACATTACATGTATACCACTCTGGAACTTGAACATTACATGTATACCACTCTGGAACTTGAACATTACATGTATAACACTCTGGAACTTGAACATTACATGTATAACACTCTGGAACTTTTACATTACATGTATACCACTCTGGAACATTACATGTATACCACTCTGGAACTTGAACATTACATGTATACCACTCTGGAACTTGAACATTACATGTATACCACTCTGGAACTTGAACATTACATGTATACCATCTGGAACTTGAACATTACATGTATACCACTCTGGAACTTGAACATTACATGTATACCACTCTGGAACTTGAACATTACATGTATACCACTCTGGAACTTGAACATTACATGTATACCACTCTGGAACTTGAACATTACATGTATACCACTCTGGAACTCCAACAGTCACTTAATGTTACACAACGCCTTCTTAGTAATTAAGGAACCGCTATTAATCTCTTTTTTTCAGACATCATAATCATCTCTGAAATATTAACACGGGTGGTAGCACACTCAGCTCACACACTCAGGTCCGGGATTCGATCCCCTTTACGGGTGGAAATATTGGGGCTTGTTTCCTTAAGACACATGCTGTCCCCTTCACCTAGCAGCAAGTAGGTGCCCGTTTACCTGGAGTTTACCTGGAGAGAGTTCCAGGGGTCAACGCCCCCGCGGCCCGGTCTGTGACCAGGCCTCCTGGTGGATCAGAGCCTGATCAACCAGGCTGTTACTGCTGTCTGCACGCAATCCATCGTACGAGTCACAGCCCGGCTGGTCAGGTACCGATTTTAGGCGCTTGTCCAGTGCCAGCTTGAAGACTGTCAGGGGTCTATTGGTAATCCCCCTTATGTATGCTGGGAGGCAGTTGAACAGTCTCGGGCCCCTGACACTTATTGTATTGTCTCTTAACGTGCTAGTGACACCCCTGCTTTTCATTGGGGGGATGTTGCATCGTCTGCCAAGTCTTCTGCTTTCGTAGTGAGTGATTTTCGTGTGCAAGTTCGGTACTAGTCCCTCTAGGATTTTCCAGGTGTATATAATCATGTATCTCTCCCGCCTGCGTTCCAGGGAATACTGGTTCAGGAACCTCAAGCGTTCCCAGTAATTGAGGTGTTTTATCTCCGTTCTGCGCGCTGTGAAGGTTCTCTGTACATTTTCTAGGTCAGCAATTTCACCTGCCTTGAAAGGTGCTGTTAGTGTGCAGCAATATTCCAGCCTAGATAGAACAAGTGACCTGAAGAGTGTCATCATGGGCTTGGCCTCCCTAGTTTTGAAGGTTCTCATTATCCATCCTGTCATTTTTTGAGTTGAAAGATAACTACCTGGAGTTTTCTTGGAGAGGGTTTCGGGGGTCAACGCCCCCGCGGCCCAGTCTGAGACCAGGCCTCATGGTGGTTCAGGGTCTGATCAACCAGGCTGTTACTGCTGGCCGCATGCAAGCTGACGTACGAACCACAGCCCGGTTGGTTAGGTACTGACTTTAGGTGCCTATCCAGTGCCTTCTTCAAAACAGTCAGGGGTCTATTGGTAATCCCACTTATGTATGCTGGGAGGCAACTGAACAGTCTTGAGCCCCAGACACTTACACTTTTTGTGTTGTCTCTCAATGTACTCGTGGTGCCCCTGCTTTTCATCGTGGAATGTTGCATCTCCTGCCAAGTCTTTTGCTTTCATAGGGAGTGATTTTCGTGTGCAGGTTTGGTACCAATCCCTCCAGGACCTTCCAAGTGTATTTTATCATGTATTTCTCTCGCCTGCATTCCAGGGAATACAGATCAAAGACCTTCAACCGTTCCTAGTAGTTTAGGTGCCTTATCGCACTTATGTGAGCCGTGAAAGTTCTTTGTTCATTCTCCAGGTCTACAATGTCGCCAGCCTTGAAGGAAGCCGTTAGTATACAGCAGTATTCCAGCCTAGAGAGCACAAGCTACTTGAAGAGAATCATCATGGGCTTGGCATCCTAGAAGATGAGGTAGATACTGTGTTGTGATCTTTGAAGGCGAGATCCTCTGATATTATCACTCCCAGGTCCTTCACATTACTTTTCCGCTCTATTGTATCTTTAGAATTTGTGGTATATCCTGAAACACTTTTAAATTGTTCAACTTTTCCATATCTGAGTAGTTGAAATTTTTCCTCGTTGAACTTCATATTGTTTTGAATTGCCCGTTCGAAAATTTAGTTGATGTCCGCTTGGACTCTCGCGGTGTCTTCGATGGAGGTCACTGCCATGGTGATCCGGGTGTCATCCGCAAAGGAAGACACGGAGCTATGGCTTACATCTCTGTCTATGTCAGAAATGAGGATGAGGAATAGAATGGGAATGAGTACTGTGCCTTGTGGAACAGAGCTTTTTACCATGGCTGCCTGGGACTTTACTCTGTTTACTATTACTCTTTGTGTTCTATTTGTCATGAAGTTGTAGATTCATCTACCAACTTTTCCTATTATTCCTTTATCCCGCATTTTGTGTGCTATTACACAATAGTCACACTTGTTGAAAGCTTTTGCAAAGTCTGTGTATACTCTCCACAAAGGGGGCAGTTAAAGCAACAA
>NW_026506383.1:0-15384 GCF_026875155.1 Cherax quadricarinatus
TTCCCCCGGCCTAAGACCTGAAAACTTAATCGGCCACTCTGAAGCTCATGCCATTTTTCCCGAGATAATCAATCGTGGCACAAGAATCTGGCGTAAACCCCTCCTGAACAACTTCACGAAAGTCTCTGTCGACATATCTCTGCCAACTCCAAATGTTGGCTCGAGTAGTTGCACATGTAAACAGGCAGACATAAAACCTTCTGAGGGCCTCCCCTATCATCTCCTGGGTTCTTCAATGTGATAGTCTCAAAGGGCCTGTCACTATGTACCTGCTCCTGAGGCAGCAGTGGGGACCTGGGTACAGTAGGGTCCTCCCATCATACCGCCACAGACAGTGCAACTCTTTATCCCCTTTTTTGACAGCACTCAGCCCTTCAGCATCCAGTAATTCTGACGAAGGCTGGTAAGGGTATTTCCAAACCCACCATGCATGGTCTTCTGATGAGCATCATGCATCAACAACTCTGAAAACCACCCGTCCTTTCCCAGTAGCACGGGATGTTTGGCTACATAACTGAGCTCAGAGTTTTGCAGTCTTCCACTGCATCTTATCAGCCCAGCATGATCTAGGAACAATCCCAATGAGTGGACCAATTACTGTTCCTTGAGCCGCCTTTGGGCACAAGACCTGATGTCATATCCTGCTCCCCTGCTGTAGTATTCCAGCACTCCCAGAAACCTCTCCCTTTGGTACTGCCATATCCAATATTCCCTCTGGGACCCACGAGGGACAACTGTTGACCCTGGCTTACCTTGTCATGCAGCTTCCTCACAAATCGAATACCATTTCTCTGACTCCTATAAGTTTCCTTCAAGAGGAGTAGTGTCTGGGGTCAAATAATTCGTGTCGGGTTCTCCCAAAAAGTGTACTATGCTGCTGGTTATCTCCAGGAATTTCTGCTCTGGCCATCACTCCTTTGCTGGTAACCCATCTCGCTTTACTCAGCTTTTCGTCCCATCACCCCTCGGCTTATCAGGTCGGCTGGGTTTTTGGGATCTTAGGCACATACAGAATTGTTGATGTTGATTATAGCTCCCGTATCTCTTTTCCCCCAATTTCCCCTGACATAGGGGAGCTTGGACCTGTAGTTCTGGATCCATTGTAAGGCCCAAATCTCTGAGTCTGTCCATATGTGAGGGAAAATGGGTTTTGTAAGTGGGGTTAGGGTTGTTCAGGCAACCAGGAACCATTAGCGGTTACATCATGCACCCCTCCCACTGGCTGGCTGTGGCGGAACTTAGTTCCTGGTGTCTGATTGGTTTCAATTTCTACTCATGGTAGTAGTGACCTTACCTGGTGTGGGATGAAGTTTGGAGAGTCACTTCACCTCCACCTTCTCCTGATCAGGTAAGGTGATCTACAAGGAGTATTACTGTTCTTTGCTTTTTTCGTTTGCTGGTTACTAGTAATGATTTTGGCATTTACCACTCTTTTTCATTCTTAAATGTTATATTATCATAACCATGGTAACCAGTTTTTTTTTTTCTTATTGCCAGCTCTGTTTCCTGGCATGGTCATCCAGGGTAGATGCCAGAATAAAGGAGCAAGACACTTGTTAATTGGACTTATTAACATTATTCGACTATACCCGCCCTTTTTTTATTCTACTTGTGGTGCTTCAACCAAGTGGTAAGGAGATTCCAAAAACATGGGACTGTTACCATCCCCCCAGGATAACCTACATCTTTAACATCAGAGATCTGTCCAGGTCTTTACCTACTCCTGCCCAACTACAGCACCAGAACCAAAGCCATTTTTATTATATTTAATTTTAAGTAAAATTCTCAAAAGTCATTATTCTATTTTTTCTGGGAGCATTCTTTATTTATTTTCCATTAGTTTTTGTTTAGATGGAAGGCGTTCCACTGACAATGCGACCTTGCAGGATCTGACTCTTGAAGAAAACATTGTCCTGATGGTTCAACTGGTTTGTGAGTAAAAACATTTAACCCTTGAATGGGTCCAAATGTATATATACGTTCACTCGCGTAGCGCCCAAATTTTTTGAGAAAAAAAAAAGATCTTTTTTTTAATAGAAAAAAAAGACATATGGTACCCAGGCATCCCCAATTTTTTTTAATATGGCACACAGTGAGTGCGCACACCCATTCTCTCATGTCTGGGTGACTCAAGCTTATCGTGGCAATTTTTGAATGAATGACAAAGAAAACGTATATATACGTTTGGGGTGCTACCGCATGAATTATATATCGTTTGGGGACCGTTTAAGGGTTAAGATAGAAAAAGGTGAGTTAGTTGAGGTGTCAAGTTATTACTGGTAGTCTGGTTGACTTACTGTTGTTTGGTTCTAGGGCTCGATTTAGAAGTTTGCCTATTTGTTGGACCTGGGGAACTTTGATAATAACCCCTCCTGTGTGAACCGTGAGTATTTACTTAGTGAAGGCTATTGAGCCCACAAGTGTGTTCTTCCAGGAAAAAAACTTAGTTCATTTTCTTCTTTGGGAAGTTTAAAGTGTGCGGACTGTGTCCCTCTTTTGAAAACAGACGTTCCTGTTAGTTTAAATTTGTTCAGACAGGGGAAGTTTGGTGTGTAATATTTCTTTTTACAAGAAGGATTCTTTAGATTTCTTTTGAAAGCTGGAAAGGAATGGGATTTACTGGGCAGAACCTTGATAGTTATGTTACTGCTAAAATGGCTAATGAAGAGAAAAAGGAACAGGAAAGACTAGCTCGAGAGGAGAAAAAGGAACAGGAAAGACTAGCTCCCAGCAACTCGCCGTGAGCTCTAGCTTTGGGATCGAGCAATCCTTCAGGGCGCCACCTGTGCACGCTGGTTGCCAGATTGACCTGGTCTCTGGCCACCAAGTATGCTACTGCCCCACAGGCTCTGGAGGAGGCATCACAGAAGACATTTTAAGTCATAGTCTGCCCGGTCACCCGAGGGACCTGGGAATGTGAACTCATGCAATTCTGCTAGATCCTTGCTAACCAGATCCCATTCCTGGCAAAACTGTTTTTTGGGAGTGGGTCATCCAACCCAGGTCAGCTCCCAGGTCTGTTGCACTAGCATCCTCCCTCGAAATGGTAATGGGTGTCAACAAACCCAAAGGGTAGAAGGAAGTCTGCACTTTACTCAGCAAGGACCTCCTGGTCAGCTTCCTTCCCCATCAGTTTTTTCTTAGCCTAAGTCTGTCTTCCTTGATTTCCCACTCCAGTCCAACAAACCCATGTTACCTCAGGTAATGAGTAGCCAGCACAGTCACTTTCCCCCCGTGCCTCGCAACGTTGGGTTTTTTTGTCAACCATTCTCTCAATGACAGTTAGCTGAGAGCATCTCCTGATTAGACTCTCAGTAAATGTCCATCAAAAAGCCTCTCATCTGAGGTGGTACCTTGCATGTTGTCTACGTAAAATAGGTCTTCAGTAATTCTTTAAGCAGGCTGTTAGAATTCGCAAAGTGGTAGTCTTTGGTGGCCTGTAGCAAGAATGGTGAACTAGTGGCACCAAACAACACTGCCCTGAATCTGTTTGGTATCATACCCTTGCTCGGGCGCCTCCCTGTTAGTCAACCACAAGAATCTTGTGTAGTCCCTATCATGTGGCTGCAAAACTGATAAGCAGGAAGGCTTTGCTGATATCTGCCACATAGGCATACTGCTCTGTCCTGAAACTCAACAACCATCTGATATTTCTGCATCAGGGGGGGCCCTGTGAGCAGACCAGTCATTCAACATGGCTCTCGGGGACTCGCCTGTGAGCTGCAGTTGAAGATCACTCTGAAAGGAGTGGTTACTGACTCCTTGGTGACTGCCCATGTGGTGTAAGATAATGGGTGTTTTTCCCAGGGCTGGCATTGGGTACTTTTCTCAATGAGCCTGAAAAGCCAACTGTTCCTTATAATGTCGTCGTATTTCCCCACCAGACTCTTCTTGGTCAGGCTGTTCACCAATGATTCAACTGACCCGTGCCTTCTTGAAATTAGTGGGCAGCATTGGGTGTACCAGTTTCAAAGGAGTCGCACCCCGTACTGTCTGTCCTTGAACTGCACATGGTTCAAGTAATCTCGATACATCTCTTCGTGTTCAGGGGGGAGCTGGTCACCCTGAATCCCACTACTCCAGGTCCCAAGTTCCCTGGACTGGCTCACTGTCGGCTATGCGACTTGCGACTCTGATAGATCTTCATGCAGACCAATCCACTTTACCAGCACAGCCTCATTCACTGTAGTACCGGAAGCCCCCCTTTCCCGGATCGCAGGGAAGTGAGCCAGTATCCTGCCTCCTACGATGTACCCCACCCGAGTCCTGTACAGGCCAATACCCTCCTTGATAACCCTTCTCGAAGACACGAATTTGTCTATGTAATCTCCTCCTACCAAGATTCCTACATTACTGACCATTGTCTGTAGCGATGTCTGGCCCCTGCCAGCTTCATACCCAACTCCCTCAATGTTTTGACTGCGGGTAATGATTTTGGGCAGCCCCTTCATATCAAGGCTGAAATTTTCTGTTAATGCTGGGCTAATCTGACCGTCACTCGAAAACCCGGTAAGACTTGCATGGGACCTCCCACTAAACCCTTCCACCTTCAGGGTAAACCCTTTACCACCTGTCTTCAACTTCAACTTAGTTGCTAGACTCTCTGTTATAAAGGACTTTGTCCCCAGTGTCAAGAACAAATGGGTCGTTTCGACTTCTTCCCATTTGTAGCCACTGCCTTTTATGGGGGGCAAGGCCACTGAACCTTGAACCTGCTCACCAGAACAAACCCCCCGGTGCCTCATTCACCCCCTTACTTCAGGCTTGCCCATGCTCTCCTTAGTTTGTGCTGATCGGGTGTCATTAGAACACAACGCACTGTGGTGCTTACCTTTCCGGCAGCCCCGAACTCATTGAGTTGGGCGTCACAGTCCCTGGAAAAAATGATCTCCACAACACTTGAACAGAGCCTCAACTCCCTTAGTCATTGAACCCTTCATTTTATGGGTGGTGAAGCTCGAGCACCCTGAACTAGCGTGTTCTCCTTCACAAAACACACATTGTCTCATACTGGCCCTTTTAGTAGCTTCTCACTTGGCCCTGTCAGCGGAGGACTTCCCTGGGCATAATGTAAGCTGACCCTAGTAGGAGGTGTTTAGCTTTATCTCTCGAGTGTCTGGAGGGGTCAACCGACTTCACCTGGGGGAAAAAATTTCTCTCCCCCTGACCATACTTAGGTGAGATATGAGATCTCCCAACCCTTTAAAAATTTGTTGTATAGTAAACCCGGGTTTGTCCGATATTTCAAATGCAACCGGTACTGTAGTGTTGCCAGTTTTCCTCTGAATCACCTGACAAATGACCCATTCGAATCATCATGTAAATCTCTCAAACTATTTGTCAAGCTCATAATTTCAATGCAGAACTTCTTTAAAATTCTGACGGTCAGGTCGGCAAGCCCCTAGATCCAAAAACCGATAAATATACCACCTTTATATCTTCAGTGTTGCCAAACCAATCCTTTAACCTGGTCTTTCCATGTTGGTAATTAGTGTCAGTAATCTGGTAGTGCCAGAACAAGGTAGGGCTTTACCTTTTAGCTGTGATCATAAATACTACTGCAATTTGAACGGCATCTGACAAATCTTTTTCTGTCATCTATCTGGGTTTTAAACTGATCTCAAAAGCAATGTATTCTGTTAAGGTCCCATCAAATGTCGGCAAATTCAACTGGGGCAACCTGGGCAACATACTGACAGGTGTGTGGCTGCTCATGTACCTGCAGTGTTCGGCACCTCACTTGGCTTACTAGTCTTTAATGAGCTTAACTTATCTTTGTACGTATTCATTTCCTGGTGACAATCTACATCTCCTTGGTGAATTCACCTGACCTGCCGAAGACTGCCTGGGATTCACCATCTTCAATAGCCTTTGCTCAAAATGCTGAGAATGCTCATTCATAGGCTTCCCTTTTTTTTCCCCCAAACGCTTAAAGAAGTCTTGCAAATCATTGCAGTCTACTTTACTACGTTGACTAGTAGTCTTAAAACCTGTTGCACGTTCTGTTCGAATGCCTTTGTATACAGCCGCTGACTGTTTTAATTTTGCTAACACTGAACCAACTCTTCTGGATTCACATCTGCCATTGTCGAAGTTTAATGAGGGTGTGACACAAATTTTGAAACTTTACTCGTCCACCCCACAGCACGATACAGTGTTATGCAAAGTGAATGAGTCTCTAGCCTCCTCAAAAAGTTTAATGACTCCCTTTAATATTTTGCTCACTCTCAATAAAAAATGTACACTGTTAGCTCTCAAACCCCAATCAAAATGTATATCAATGTGAAAGCTTAACCTAGCAATTTTCTTTTACAATGTCAGCAAATAATTACAGGACTTAAGCTAGTCTCTGGTACAAATCACAAATCCCACATTAAAATGAGTCAAGACAATGAAAATCACACATTAAAAATGCAGAATTTACAAATTAAAAATCACTTGATTTGCACAAATAAATTCAACAATTCAACTTGTGAAACAGTAAATAAATAATGTGTGTAAACAGCTTGGCCTAACTGTGCCCAGCTTACTCAGTCTAGCATGGATGGTTGGATAAGGTAAATCCTAACCTAACTAGTGTGCTATAGCCTAAACCTGGCTTTAGAACTCACTGTAAATAATAACTAAGTTAAATCTATCCTAGCTACTATAACTGTTGTAAATATTGCACAAGCCTAGCCCTACTGTGGCTACCTTGCAAATCCACAATAAGTAATTAACACAAGTCTCTTACTCTGGTTTACTTGTAATCACTGTAAAAAATTTAAAATTTCACAAGCTTCTCTACCCTTTGCCGGCCTGACTGTAAATTACTGTAAATAATAACTTCTGTGTATAGTCAGTTTGGCCCTTTGCCTCTGTGTAAGTCTCTGGGCCTAGGTGTGTTGACTTAACCTAACACTGTAAAACTGGTTTCTTACTATGGCCTAGCTATGATAGCTTAACCTAGCTATTCCACATCACGGTTCAAAGGACCACTTGTGAAAATTTGTCTGGACTGCCTCCATGTGAGTTGCTTACTCTAGCAAGCTCTGTTGACACCGAGCCTGAGATTGGTACCTCTGCCTCACACATGGCTTTTTGGGACAGTTTTTCCATAATGACGGGTGTTTGCAAGAAAATCTCCCTGCATTCACAAATAAAGGGCTAACTTACTTGGCGTTGGAGAATATATCCCGGTCTTCAACCTCCCAAGCTTTAGCCCCTCTGGACCTCCCCTCAGAACCACGTGCAACCAGGAGCCTTAATTCCTGCAATAATCCATTCGATATTAGTGACCTGCCTGCACCTCAGAAATTCCTGTTTCCAAGGGGGTGAGTATCCCCTAGAATAAACTATGCAGAGAGTGACACTAGCTTCTAAGGCTGACAGAGATGCTGGCATGTACTGGTCATGAGCTGCCCGCCGCACAAAGGTCACAGCTCAACTCACTCACAATTTCCCCCCCAGAAACTGCCAAATACTGAAAAAAAAGGGAGGTCTCATTTCACTGTAGGGGGCCTGACGGAGGAGGTCATCACGGTACGTCGAGGTGCCTCCACCAAATTTCCCCAGGGCCTAGTATGTGTAGACATGTGGGGCCCCCACCCTGATGTTCGGGGAAAACTTGTTACTCATTTGGTGTCTGGTCTTAGAAGGAGGCACTGCGGTCCAAGACCCCGTGCCCCAGTTTTCAAACTTGGGCTGCCAGTTCTCCCTGTCGACATAACCTTGTGTTTCCCTACATTTTTGGGCCCTATTACTACATACATTAAGGTCTTAGGTCTACATTATTATTATTATCTACATTTTGCCTCAATAATCCTAATATTAGAGTACTAACAATATAAACTACCTACTTCTTCCTTGAAGGATAAATCTATCAATTGGGAAAGTACCTTCCAACCACCTCACCAACCCTGGTGTGTGGTGTGTTTTGGGTGGGTGTAAGGCCACCCAACCCAACCGTTCCATCCGCGACCTGAGGGGATCTTTGTACAATGAATCTGCCCTGTGGGAACTTTAGGACCGAATAAGTTTCCACGTGCCCTCCATTCTTATGTTCTTAAGTTGTGGATGCATAAAACAATCTTCCCAGTAGAGTGATTGGGGCTAGGACCTTGGGTAGCTTTAAAAAGTGTTGGACAAATATGAGTGAGAGGGGCTGGGTTTGATTGGTGCCTTTGGGGTACAGGAGTAAGTTCTTGGGTAGCTTTGGGTAGAGGTCATTTTCATAAGGACCTGCCTTGCATGGGCCAGTAGGCCCTTCTGCAGTGTTCCTCCAGTCTTATTTTCCCTAGTTTTTAAATGATGGAACCATATCTTGGTAAGGACATATTTTATATACTGACAACTGGTACACAAGCCCCTTACTCAGTGATTTCTTGCGAGTGAACATGACAGATGTGTACCCCACCTATTTGTGGTTGCAGGGTCGAGTCATAGCTCCTGCCCCACCTCTTCGCTGATTGCTACTAGGTCCTCTCTCTCCCTGCCCCATGAGCTTTATCATACCTCGCCTTAAAACTACGTATGGTTCCCGCCTCCACTACGTCACTTTCTAGGCTATTCCATGGCCTGACTACTCTATAAACTGAAGAAATACTTCCTAGCATCCCTTTGATTCATCTGAGTCTTCAATTTCCAATTGTGACCTCTTGTGTCTGTGTCCCTTCTCTGGAACACCCGTCTTTGTCCACCTGGTCTATTCCGGCAGTATTTTATATGTCGTTGTATGTCTCCTGACCCTCCTGTCCTCCAGTGTCATCAGGCCGATTTTCCTCAACCTTTCTTCGTAGGACAATCCCCCGTAGCTCTGGGACTAGTCAAGTTGCAAACCTTTGCACTTTCTCTAGTTCTTGAGGGTGCTTGACTAGGTGTGGATTCCAAACTGGTGCTGCATACTCCAGTATGGGCCTGACATAAATGGTATAGAGAGTCTTGAACAACCCTTTAAACTGAGGTATCGGAATGCTATCCGTAGGTTTGCCAGGCGCCCGTATGCCTGTATGCACAGTGCGTGCAAATCATTAACATATGCCCGGGTTTTCATCCGCTGGCACTCAACAGGTGAGGTGCAAGCCTTTGTTGCCAATGACATCATGGCATTTCGGAGGCATGAAAAAACACAAGAACATAAGAAAGGAGGAACACTGCAGCAGGCCTGTTGGCCTATACTAGGCAGGCCCTTTACAATTCATCCCCCCTAACAAAACATTTGCCCAAACCAAATTTTCAATGCTACCCAAGAAATATGGTCTGATCACTATCCACTAATATATGCAAGTCCCACTCAAATCCAAAACCCCTCTCGCTCATGTATTTATGCAACCTAAATTTGAAACTACCCCAAAGGTTTTAGCCTCAATAACCCAACTAGGCAGACTGTTCCACTCATCAACTACCCTATTTCTAAACCAATACAGTGGTCCCTCATTTTTCGTAATTAATCCGTTCCTGGAGCCGTTACTATAAACGAAATTTACGATTTACGAATCAATTTTCCCCATAAGAAATAATGTAAATACAATTAATCTGTTTTCCCGAAAACCCAGAAGTATTAAAAACAAAAAATTTTTTTTACTGAAATTAAATGTAGTACATGAACAATACAATGGGAAATGATGAATGAAACATTAACAGCATAACCTTACCTCTATTGGAGATTCTTCTTAGTGTATGGAGACTGGAGGAGGAGAGTGGATTGTTTATATGTTTGGAAGGGGATTCCCCTTCCAGCAAAAACCTCAGGTACCAATTGCTTTTCTGGGGTTGCTTGTCTTCTCTGTTTCTTAATGCCACTAGGACCACCTTGAGAGTCAATGGAGTCCTGTCTCGCAAAAAACTGTGGAGAGAGCTCTGTTTCTGGCTCTCTAACACTTCCCCCAAAATGGCCCAAGACTTTGGGCACTGTACATGTTGCCAATATGGCTTGCAACAACCCTTTTTGGGTGATGTTTCTCCATAAAGCTTTCCATCTTTACCCACATAGTATAAATCTCTTTAATTTTCTGAAGAATCACCTTCTTCCATCTCTCTTCCTCCTCCTCTGCAGCAAGATCTGAGCTGCATGTGTTGCTCTTCCTGCTGAAGCTCTTGCAGCTCCTCAGTGGTGAGCTCTTCATTGTGGTCTTCCACCAATTCTTCCACATCCTCCAAACCACATCCATCCCCATGGAACTCCCCCAGGTGCCACAAGTGATTTTACAACAACATAGGCTCATTCGGGTCAGTCCCAAAAACCCTTCAAAATCCCTCTTGTCGCACAATCTGGCCACAATTTTCTCCAAGCACAGTTCAAAGTCCGGTTCACTCCCTCCCAAGCCATACCTATAAGGTTATGCAATGGAGGATGCTGAAGTGTTCTCTACAAATTCCCTTAGCATAAAATGAGTGTCTTGGTCACAGTCAAGCACCTTGAAACATTGTTTTTGTGTAGAGTTTTTCAAAATTTGCAATTTACCCGCTGGTCCATGGGCTGGAGGAGAGGAGTGGTATTCAGGGCAAGAACTTTAAATGTGATGAACCCAACGCCTCAAAAAATTAGGTCATTCCAAGTTTGGAGGATGAACAGGTGCATTGTCCATTATTAGCAGGCACTTGAGATCCCCAAATTTCTTTTTTCCCGGAGATACTCCTTCACACTAGGGCCAAACACTTCACTGAACCACTCGACGAAAATTTCCCTCATGACCCATGCCTTACTATTAGATTTCCAAAACACCACAATTTACCTTCATAACATTGTTTTTCCTGACCACTCTGGAATTTTCTGAATGGTACACTAGTAAGGCTTCACTTTGAAATCCCCACTAACATTAGCACAGAAAATTAGCGTCAGCCTGTTCTTTCATAGGCTTGTGTCCTGGCATTGCCTTTTCCTCTTGTGTAATGAAGGTCCTCTTTGGCCTTTTCTTCCCAAAAAAGGCCTGTTTCGTCCCCAATTGAACACTTGTTCAGGTTTTAGTCCTTCAGCCTCTATGTACTCCTGGAATTCAAGCATATATTTTTCAGGCCACCTTTTGGTCCGAACTGGCAGCCTCACCATGCCTTACCACACTGTGTATGCCGTACAGTTCTTAAATCTCTTTAAACCAGCCTTTGCTGGCCTTAAATTCACTCACATCCCACTATTTGCAGGCAATTTCTTTACCAAATCTTTATGCATAACTGCCTAGCCTTTTCAAAAATAATCGAAGTCATAAGAGTATCTCCTGCTAATTGTTTCTCATTTATCCACACCAATAATAACTTCTCAATCTCTTTGAGTACTGGTGATCTCATTTTTGTCAGCATAGTTACTCCCTTTGCAACAACTGCATACTTTATTTCCTTTTTCTTGGCTTCTTAAACACCTGGACAGTTCAGCCACCTTTTACCACTTCACATTGTTCAATGATGGTTTTCTTAAATTCAATCGTATTTCTCACCTTCTTTACCACAGGCTTTGGGACTAGGAGCTTTCTTTGGAGCCATGGTAGCTTATTTAGTACAGTGGACCCCCGGTTAAAGATATTTTTTCATTCCAGAAGTATGTTCAGGTTTCCAGTACTGACCGAATTTGTTCCATAAGGAATATTGTGAAGTAGATTAGTCCATTTCAGACCCCCAAACAACACATACAAACGCACTTACATAAATACACTTACATAAAATGGTAGCATTGGAGGTGATCGTTATGCGGGGTCCACTGTACTTGCAAGCACTAAAATAAATGGAATATTATGAAATACAGTGGACCCCCGACTAACGATATTATTTCAATCCAGAAGTCTGATCGGGTACCGTTTAGACCGAATTTGTTCCTGTAAGGAATATTGTGAAATTTGATTAGTCTGTTTCAGACCCCAAAAATACACCTACAAAAGCACTTACAAAAATACACTTACATAATTGGTCAATTGGGAGCTGATCGTTAGTCGGGGTCCACTGTATTTCGCTGGAGCACGTGAGGGGACCTTCGCTCACTGGTAAACAATGCCAGACTGGCTGCCGCCATGGCTCATGCCATGGGTACGCGTCCGGGACGAATTACGACTCGCGGAGTCAGCTTATGAAAAGCGAGTCCATGTTATTAAAATAAATACCCTAGATTTGGGGAAATTTACGATTGCTGGGGAACTACGAAAACGAGGGACCACTGTACTTTCTTGGATTTTAGTAAAGCATTTGATAGAGTACCTCCAAGAGAGACTTAAGAAAAGTGGAAGCTCATGGTATAAGGGGGTAAAGTTCTAGCATGGATAGAGGCATGGCTTACCAATAGAAAGCAGAGAGTTTCCATTAATGGGTTCAAATCAGAATGGGGCTTAGTTACTAGTGGCACTCCACAAAGATCATTTTAGGCCCTCCTTGTTCATAATTTACATTTTAAAGACCTTGATGAAGGGATTATGATGATATGAGCAAATTTGCTGATGATACAAAGATAGGCTGTTGAAATTCATTCTGGGAAGGGTAGCAATGAACTGCAGGAAGATTTAGACAAATTAAGTCTTGGTCTGAAAAATGGCAAAAGAAGTTCAATGTGGATAAGTGTAAGGTACGGTCCTTTGGGAATGAAAATAACCCTCGAAGCTATAAAACTAGTGAAGTAGAGCTTCATCAAAACAGAGTGTGAAAAGGACTTGGGAGTCATGGTAAGCAGAAACCTAAAGCCAAGACAGCAGTGCCTAAGTGTGCGCAACAAGGCAAACAGATTACTTGGATTTATCTCAAGAAGTATAAGTAACAGAAATCCAAAAATTATTTTACAGCTCTATACATCACTGGTAAGGCCTCATTTAGATTATGCTGCTCAGTTTTGGTCTCCTTACTACAGATGAATATAGACTCATTTGGGGAACATACAGAGAAGAAAGACTAAAATGATTTACTGTGTAAGGAATCTCCCATATGAAGATAGACTTAAAGCGTTAAATCTTCACTCCTGGAGAGACGAGAATGAGAGGAGATATCATTGAGGTGTACAAGTGGATGGGGGGCATAAACAAAGGAGATATTAATAAGGATTGAGGGTGTCGAACCAGGTAGAACCAGAGTACAGTGGACCCCCGGGTTTTAAAGATAATTTTTCACTCCATAAGTGTGTTCAGGTGCCAGTACTGACCGAATTTAAACCCCCTAAGGAATATTGTGAAGTCGATTAGTCCATTTCAGACCCCCAAACATACACGTACAAACCCACTACATAATTGGTCGCATTCGGAGGTAATCGTTTGCGGGGGTCCCCCTGTAATGATTTAAGTTGGATAAATTTAGATTTAGAAAGGGCATAGGTAAGTATGGTTTTCAACAGAATTGTGGATGTGTGGAACAATCTTCCCAGTGGGTGATAGAGGCTTGGACCTTGGGGAGGTTTAAGTAGAGACTGGACAAATAATGAGTGGGGAAAGGGCTGGGTTTAATTGATGTCATTGGGGACGGGAGTTAATTCTTTGTAGCTTTGGGTAGAGGTCGTTTTGATAAGGACCTGCCTTGTATGGCCCAGTAGGCCTTCTGCGTGTTCCTCCATTCTTATGTTCTTATGTTCTATATCCTTTCTAAATCTAAACTTGTCGGGAATTTGAATCCATATAGCAGTTCTCTCTTAAGAGATATCCTCAAGACCTTATTTATAAACCCCTTGTTTAAAACCCATCTTCCACTTGTACACTTCGAAACATGTCTCCCCTCATTCTTTGTCTTACAAGTGAATATAGTTTAAGAGTCTTCAATTGTTCTTCGTACGGAATATTTCTAACGAGCTGTCACACTGTTTGCCATCAGTTCACCCTAATGAAATGGCAGACACTGGCAGGCAGCATAGAGAAAGCAATGAACCCATTCTAAAACCTGTAGCTGTGATTGACTACACCCTCAATATGCGTTCATGGACAAAGTGACATGTAGATTGAGTTTGCTGATGGTGTTCACAAGAGTTATAAAGTGGTACATAAATCTTTTTTTCCATCTTCTGACATTTCCATGCTCAATGCTTATAATTTATAAAAAGATGAGGACGAAACAAACCACCACATGGCAAATTTTGTTTGTCTGTCATCAGACAAATAATAATCAAGTACCAAGGAACAGCACCTGCACAGAAAACCCCCACATAATTATCAAAAACCTACCTTCTCGTCTGAAGCATGGTGATCACTTCCTAACAAAACTGCCTGCTACTGTTTTCAAGAAAAGGATCAAAAAGAGGTGTTACATCTGTGTACATACGAAAAAACGCCCACAACAATGCAAAAGACACTCGTTTTATGTGTGAGGAGTTTAAAACACCATTGCGCATGACACCGTATTTCAAAGACTTCTACAGGTTGCAGAACTTCTAAAAACATGTCCGTGACTATATGTGTATATAAAATATAGAAAAATAGTGATAAACAACATTTCGTATTGTTTTGTCCTTGTAAATATGTTTTGTAAAAAAAAACAGTGACAACATGTTTATGCAGTTATTGGTAATATAGAAAAAGAAATAACTTTATTTATTATTTATTTAAATTTAATTTTAACATGATACAGGGAAGTACAAGGAATACAATTTTAAAGTGCAGCATGCCAAAGCCCCTTGTATGCAGAGCATTAAAGGAAGGGTTAAAATTAATTAAGATTAATAAGCAATGATATATTCAGTGGTACAAAAATTATTTTCAAACAGATAACAATTTAGTACAAATGAGTATTACAAAGACAGGTTATATGGTCATTTACTGTGTTGCTGTGTAATCAGTAGAATGGAGTATTCTGTTAGGTAAAAGAAGTTAAATAGTAACAAAGTTTGATTGGTCACAAGTTGACATTTAGAGATAACAATAATGAGATACAGTTTATGAGATACAATTTTTCAGTTTTTTATTTTGTTGTGGGTGAGTAAGTGATTTTTGAGAAGAGACTTGAATTTATAAACAGATAGTGTTTCTTTTATATTTACAGGTAATGAATTCCAGATTTTAGGGCCTTTTATGTGCATTGAGTTTTTGCATAGCGTGAGATGGACACGAGGAACATCAAAGAGTGATCTGTGCCTTGTTTATGGTCATGTGTTCTGTGAGGTTGGTAAGGAGATGTTTGAGGGGGGGTTAATATCAAGTAATGTTCCGTCCCATAAAACCCTACCCCCGGGCCGGATTTTAACCCGCGGTCATAGAGTCTCAAACTCCACCCGTCGCGTTAGCCACTAGACCAGCTAGCCCCAATGAATCTTATTGTGGCTACTGGTCTAGTGGCTAACGCGACGGGCTGGAGTTTTGAGACTCTATGACTGCGGGTTCAAACCCGGCCGGGGGTATGGTTTGTTTGCAATCGTGTCATTACGATTTCTTGAGTCAGTTAAGTGTTCTTGTATGTAATAGGTGCAGTAAAAAGTAGGATTTTTTTATGGGGGAGCAGGTTCGGTTTTGAATATTTGGT
>NW_026506384.1:0-15823 GCF_026875155.1 Cherax quadricarinatus
TTCCCCATTTTTATTTAATTCCCCAAAATTTTTAATCCCACCCCTCCCTGAACACCCTAGTATTTACTTTTTTTACAAACCCATCTATAAATACGTATATTAAACAACCATGGTATATTACACATACCTGTCAAAAGGACATACTCTTACTGGGAAGTAGTCTCCCTCTCTTCAAACACACCCTACCTAGCCTCACTATCCTCAAAAAAAACTCTTTATAGCATTTAGTAATTACAACCATTCCATATACTTGCAACATCTGCCACATTGCCCCCCTATCCACTCTATCATATGCCTTTTCTAAATCCATAAATGCAATAAAAACTTTCCCTACCTTTATCTAAATACTGTTCACATATATGTTTTACATGATGGTAGGATTGCTGGTGTCTTTTGTCTGCCCTCATAATATGCAAGATTACAGGAAACGTCTTGCTACTTCTAATTACACTTAGGTTACACTACACATGCATGTACATGTTTATTTATACACACTCATCTGAGTTTTCTTTTTGATTTTATCTTAATAGTTCTTGGTCTTATTATTTTTTCCTTTTATATCCATGGGGAAGTTGAATAAGAATCTTTCCTCCGTAAGCCATGCGTTTTTCTAAAAGTAAACAAAAATGCTAGGAACAATGGGCTAGTAACCCTTTCCCTGTAATAATTACAAAAAGAATAAGAAGAAAAAAATTGTCAAAGTGGGAAGTCTGAATGTGCATGGATTTTTGTGCAAATGATAAGAAAGATGATTGTGGATGTCCTGGCTTTAAGTGAAACAAAGCTGCAGGGGGTGGGAGAGTTTCAGTGGAGACGAATAAATGGGTTTGGGTTAGGGGTTTTCAAATAGAGTTGGAGCTAAAGAAGGAGTGGCAAAAATGTTGAAGGATAAGAAAATGGCAGAAAAGAGGTCTATAAATGTATTAATTTAAATGATTATGTGCAGTAAAAAAAAGGGTTTGGGATGTGAAAAGTGGGTTATAGTAAGTGTATATGCACCTGGAGAAGAGAGAAGTGTAAGGGGAGAGAGAGGATTTTGGGAAATGTTGAGTGAATGTGGGGGGGAGTTTTGAACCATGTGTGAGAGTAATGGTGGTTGGGGATTTCAATGCTAAAATGGGCAAAAATGTTGTGGAGGGAGTAGTAGGTAAATTTGGGGTCCAGGGTAAATGAAAAGGGGGAACCTTTAATTGAGCTATGTGAAAAAAGAGGTTTGGAAATTTTTTTTTTTTTTTTTCAACAAGTCAGCCGTCTCCTACCGAGGCAGGGTGACCCAAAAAGAAAAAAAATCCCCAAAAAGAAAATACTTTCATCATCATTCAACACTTTCACCACACTCGCACATTATCACTGTTTTTGCAGAGGTGCTCAGAATACAACAGTTTAGAAGCATAACACATATAAAGATACACAACATATCCCTCCCAAAATGCCAATATCCCAATCCCCTCCTTTAAAGTGCAGCATTGTACTTCCCATTTCCAGGACTCAAGTCCCACTATATGAAAATAACCCGGGTTTCCCTGAATCCCTTCACTAAATATTACCCTGCTCACACTCCAACAGATCGTCAGGTCCCAAGTACCATTCGTCTCCATTCACTCCTATCTAACACGCTCACGCACACTTTCTGGAAGTAAAGCCCCTTGCCCACAAAAACCTCCTTACCCCCCTCTCTCAACCCTTTCGAGGACAAAATCTACCCCGCAGTCCTTCCCCTATAGAATTTATATGCTTTCCCTGTCATTCTACTTTGGGTCCATTTCCCCTCTAAATGACCAAAACCACCTCAACAACCCCTTCTTTCTGCCCTCTGACTAATACTTTTATTAACTCCACACCTTTTCCTAATTTCCCACACTCCGAATTTTCTGCATAATATTTACACCCACACATTGCCCTTAAACAGGAAAATCTCAACTGCCTCCAACCGTCCCCCTCGCTGCTGCATTTACCACCCAAGCTTCACACCCATATAAGAGTGTTGGTACTACTATACTTTTCATACATTCCCTTCTTTGCCTCCATAGATAAAGTTTTTTGACTCCACATATACCTCAACGCACAACTCACCTTTTTTCCCTCATCAATTCTATATTAACCTCATCCTTCATAAATCCATCCGCCGACAGGTTGAAGGAGGGGGTAAAGGACGTTTTGTGTGCGAGGGGCTTGGACTTCCAGTGGGCATGCGTGGGGCATGTTTGATAGGATGAATGGAGACAAATTATTTTTAATACATGACGTGCTGTTGGAGTGTGAGCAAAGTAACATTTATGAAGGGGTTCAGGGAAACTGGCAGGCCGGACTTGAGTCCTGAGATGGGAAGTACCGTGCCTGCACTCTGAAGGAGGGGTGTTAATTTGCAGTCTAAAAACTGTAGTGTAAAGCACCCTTCTGGCAAGACGTGATGGAGTGAAGATGGTGAAAGTTTTTCTTTCTCAGGCCACCCTGCCTTGGTGGGAAAACCCGGCCAGTGTGTTAATATAAAAAAAAAAATATTTAGTTGTAGCTACAGTTAGAGTAAGAGGTAGATGGGAAAAGAAGAAAATGGCAACAAAAAAGCAAGGGGGGAGGTGAAAGTGTAATAAACAAAGGGATGGGGAAAATTTTGGGGTGAGATATAAGAAATATTAGCAAAAAATGGGTTGGTGAAAAGTATGAGAATTTGGGGGGGGTTGAAAAGGGTTGGAATAGTTTTAAAAATGCAGTTTTAAAATTTGGGGGCGAAGTTTGGGGTTATAGAAGGGTGGGTGCAGGGGGGAAAGGGGAATAATTGGGGGAATAAAAAGGGGAAAAAGGGTTGATAAAAGAAAAAAATTTTAGTTTATAGAGGTTTTTACAAAGCAAAGTGTTGTAAAAAGAATAGAGTATAGGGAAAGAGAAAAAGAAAGGTGAAAGATTTGGTGAGGGGTGAAAAAAGGAGAGCGGGATATAAAGTGGGAGGGCACGGGCAAAAATTTTAATAAAATTTAAAAACAAATTTTGGAGTGAGTTAAAAAAGTTAAAGAAAGCCTAGAGAACAAAAGGGATTTGTCAGTTAAAAACAGAGTGGGGGGAGTTAGTAGAGGGGGAGATGGAGGTTTTTGGGTAGAGGGGCGAGAATTTTTTTGAGGAACTTTTAAATGTCAGGGGAAAAAAGGGGAAGGGGAAATTTTTAAATCCCAACCGGGCCAGGGAGGTAAAACCATCTTTTTAAAAAATGAAGAAAACGGGATGTGAGTGTGGGAGAGGTGCGTAGCTTTACAAAGAATAAAAAGGGGGTTAAAGCAGCGGGAACTGACGGAATCATGACAGAAATTTTTAAAACAGGGGGGGGATATATTTTTTTGGAGTGGGGGTGTTTTTTTTTTAAAAAAGGGGGGGGGTATGTAGTGGTGGGGTAGGTAGTGGGGTTGGTAAAAAGCAACCACCCCGGAAGTACACCGCCCCTTCCAGATGACTGTGAAAACAGAAACCTGTAACTTTTTTGCATGATGGTAGATTGCGGGTTTTTCTTTTTCTTTCTCATAAACAGCTAAATAACAGGATATTTTGCTATTTCCAATTTAAAATTTTTGGGTCACATTTTCACAGCACGCACATGAAATAATATAATACACACATCAAGGTTTTTTTTTTCCCCCTTTTCTCTAAATACTCGGGTTTCTTCTTTATTTCTTCTATTGCCCCAGGGGGAAGTAAAAAAAGGGAATCTTTCCTCCGAAAACCCATGCGTGTCGTATGAGGCGACAAAAATGCCGGGAGCAATGGGCTAGTAACCCCTTCTCCTGTAGACATTTACTAAAAAAAGAAAGAAGAAAAAATTTTAAATAAAACGGGGGTGTTTTTTGAATTCCCTTTATGAGGCGGATGCCCAAAAAACCCAAGATTTTGCTATTTTTTGGGGAAATGAAAAATTTGGATGTCCGGCCCCTAAGCGAAACAAAGTTAAAAGGGGGTAGGGGATTTTCGGGGGGGAAAAAAAAAATGGGATTAAATCGGGAGAAACTGAGAGATTTTTAGAGGAAAAAGGGAAGGGGAAAGCGAATGTTGAAGGATAAAGTTAGGGAAAAGGAGAAAAGAAAAATGAATGTGTAAATTCAAAAAATTAAATTTGGTTTAAAAAGAAAAAGGTTGGTTTGTGAAAATTGGGTCATAATAACGTGAAGCCCCTGGAAAAAGAGAGGAATGTAAGGAGAAAGAGATTTTGGGAATTTTAAAGGGTGAATGTAAAAAGGAGCCTTTGAACCAAGTGAGAGAGAAATTTGTGGTGGGGGATCTGAATGCTAAAGTAGGAAAAACTTTTAAGAGGGTGTGGTAGGTAAGGGGGGGTTTCCCCAGGTGTAAATGATAATGGGACCCCCCCCTTTTAAATTGAACTTTGTATAAAAAGGGGGGTTTTAGTTTTAGGTAATACTTTTTTTTTAAAAAAAAGGGGAATAAATAATATCAAGAAAATTGATGTGGGGAAAAATTTACATAGTTTTTTTGATTATGTATTGGTAATAAAAGACTTTTAAAGTAGATTTTAAAGGTTTGAAAAAAACATGGTTTATAGGGGGGCCACAGATAAAATCAATCATTTTTCTAGTTGAAATTTAAACACAAAGAGAAAGGTAAGGGGTACAAAGGGAGAATAGAAGCATCGGGAAGAGAGAATGAAGGTTTATAAACTAAAAAAGGGGCAGTTAGGGTAAGATAAAAAAGCTTTTTGGAAAAGGATAATGGGCAAAAGAGGGGAAAAAATAGCAAGGGGGTCGAAGAGGTAGGGGGTGGGTTTTAAAAAAAATGTAGTGTTGAGTTTTTTAAGCAGAATTTTGGTGGTTAGAGGAAAGAGGGTGTGGAGGGAAAGGAGCGTTGGGGTGGAATGTGTTTTAAAAGAGAGCAGAAAAGGGAAAAAAAAAGTTAGCATATAAAGAATTTTTTTTACAAAAGAAAGAAAAGTGATGCAAGGGGGGGAAGAGTAAAAGGAAAGAAAAAAGAGAGGGTTTAAGAAGTGGGGGAAGCAATGTAAAAAAAAGGAGCAAATGAGAGAGTGGGGGGAATTTTTATCAAAAAATTTTTGTTAAAAATTAAGAAAAATTTTTTGAGTGAGTTTAAAACAAGTTAAGGAAGCCTAGAGAACAAATGGATTTGTCAGAAAAAATAAAGGAGAGTTATTAAATGGAGATTTAAGAGGTTTTGGGGGAAATGGAGGGAAAAATTTTGGGGAATTTTTTAAATGTTTGATGAACATAGGGAAACTGTGATTTCGTGTATGGGGAAAGGGAGGAAAAAACATTTTGGGTAGGGGGTGAGGAAAACCCAGTTTGTGGTGTGGGGGAAGTTCGTGGGGCCCAGTGGGAAAAAATAAAAGGGGGTAAGGCACCCGGGATTTTTTGGGAAAAAGACAGAAATTTTAAAAAGCAGGTGGGGATATATTTTTGGGAAAGGTGGTTGGTCCCAATTATTTAATAAATGTTTTGGAAGGGGGGTAAGGTACCTGGGGAATTGGCAGAGAGAAATTGCATTTCCTGTTTTATAAAAAAAAAGGGGGGAAAAAAAAAGGGGTTGCAAAAATTAAAAGGGGGAAAAGCCCTGTTGAGAAATACCGGTAAAGTGAATGGAAAGAGTTATTTTTGGGAAAGAAAAAGAGTAAAAAGGGAGAATGGGAAAGCAAAATGAAAAAGTACTTTGGGGAAAGGGTAGGGGGGTGTGGGCCCAAATTGTTTACAGTGAAACATATAAGGAACAGTATTTAATAACTAAAGAGGTTTTTTGGCATTTTGGGTTTTGGGAAAAGGGCGTATGAAAAGGGGGGATGGGGGGTAAAATGTTGGAAGTTTTTGGCGGGGTGTATAGTGTAGGGGGTTGGGTTTTACTGAAAGCAGTAAGATTTTTTTAACGAGGATAGGGAGGCTCAAGTTAGAGAATGGGGGAAAAAAGGGAAAATTTTTTCCCCCAGAAAAAGTGGGCCCTTAGACAAAGATGTGGGGAATGTTACCATTTTTTGTTTAAAAAAATTTAAGTTTGGGGTTTGTAAGAAATTAAAATGCGGGGGTCTTGGAAAAAAGGCAAAGAGTTAAAAGATAAAGAATCACACATAAGTGGGAGTTGCCCACAGTTTGCTCTTTGCTGATGACACTTTTCTTTTGGGGAGTTCTTAAGAGAATTTGCAAAAATTTTAAAGGGGATGAATTTGGTGGGGTGTGCAAAAGAAAAAAATTTTAAAAGTGAATACGGGGGAAAGAGAAAGGGTATGAGGATAAAAAAAAATTGGGTGATAAAAGACGGGGATATCAGATTGGGGAGAGATATGGAGGAGGTGAAGTTTTCAATTTTTGGGAGGGGACTTCACAAGGGGTTTCCTATGAAAGATGGGGTGAATCAAGAATTTTTAAGGGAAAAAGGGTGGGGTGGTGCACTTAGGAGCCCTGGGAGACAAAAATTTTTCCCCCTTTGGAAAGGAAAGAGGGGAAGGGAAAAATAGAGTATATTTTTAACCAACCCCTTATAGGGGGTTTTAAGGGCAGGGGTGAAAAATGTTGCAGCAGGAGAAGGCGGGAGGCAGTGGAATTTTCAGGGCCCTGAGGGCAATGTGTGGTGGGGAAATTTAATGCAGAGAATTCGTAGTTTTGGAAGTTAGGAGGAGGTGGGGGAATTCCAAAACTTTTTGCCCCAGAGGGCGGGGAAAGGGGTTTTGGAAGTAAAAGGGGCCTGCACTCTAAAGGGAGGGGGTTAATTTTTGGCTTTTAAAAAACGTAGTGAAAACACCCTTTGGCAAGACAGTGTGGAGGGGAATGTTTGGTTAAAGTTTTTTTTTTTTCGGGCCACCCTCCCCTTGGGTGGGAATTGGCCAGTGCATAATAAAAAAAAAAAATGAAATGAAATTGGGGAAGGTACCTGGGGAATTGGCAGAGAGCATGTATAGTCCCAATAAAGGGGAAAGGGGGGCAAAAAAATTTAAAAATTTTTAGAGGAATAAGTTTTTTCGAGTATTTCAGGGAAAAATGTACGGTAGGGTTATAATTGAAAGAATTAAGGTTTTAAAACCCGAATGTAGGGGTCACAAAATGAGCAAAGGGGGTTTTTGAAGGGGGATGTGTAAAATCAGTGTTTACATTTAAGCAATATTTGTACCGTATTTAGTAAATGTAAGGGTATAATGATTTAAAGGGATAGGGGGCAAAGTGGCAGATGTTGCGAGTAAAATGGGGAAAAAGGTGGTAAGTTACTAAATGCTGCCCAAAAAGTTTTTTTTGAGGATAGTGAGGGCCCCAGGTTAAGGGGGTGTAGAAGAGAGGGAGACTAATTCCTAGTAAAAATAGGTCTTAGACAAGGGGGGTTTTAACTCACCATGGGTTTTTTAATAAAATTTAAAAGATGGGGTTTTAAAAGAAGTAAATGCTAGGGTGTTTTTAAAGGGGAGGGGGGGTTTGGGAAATTTAAAATTTTTAGAAAATTTAAAAAACAAAATGGGAAAATTTACCAGTTTTTCTTTTTGCTGATGATACTGTGCTTAAGGGAATTCTAAAGAAAAATTGCAAAGGTTAGGGATGAGTTTGGGGTGGGTGTAAAGGTAAAAAATTTGGAAAAATGAAAAAAAGAAAAGGGGTAAGGTGATGAGGGTTCAAATGATTTGATAAAGAAAAATTAGTATCAAATTGGGGAGGGGTATTTTTAAAAAGGGGAATGGGTTTTAAAATACCCGGGGAAAGGGGACGTGTTGGGGCCCATGGGTTTTTTTAAGGGGTGAAAGGGTTTAAACATAGAACTGACGAGGAAAAAAAGGTGAGTGGTTTCTTGAGGTATTTTGGGGACCAAAAAAAAATAATCTATGGAGGCAAAAAAAGGGGATCAAGAAAATATAGTAAGTAGTAACAACACCTTAAAATGGGGGGTGAAAACTTTGGGTTTTGGGAAAGCAAGCAGCAAAAGGGGGTTGGGTTTGGGAAAACACTGGGGAAGTCCTGTTTTAAGGGCAATGTGTGGTGTAAAATTATCAAAAATTCGGAGTGTGGAAATTAAAGGGGAAAAGGGGGTGGGTTAATAAAAGGGAATTTGCAGAGGGCTGAAGAGGGGTTGTTTTAAAGGGGGGTTTGGCCCTTTTGAGAGAATGGATCAAATAGAATTTACATGGAGAGCATAAAAATCGAAAGGGGTTTGGAAAGCGGGGAGGGTTTGGGCCCCCGAAAAGGTTGGGAAAGGGGGGGGTAAGGGATTTTTTTTTGGGGGAGGGGCTTGGGCTTCCCCTTTGGCGGGCATGAGCGTGATCGATAGGAGTGAATGGAGACGAATGGTATTTGGGACCTGGGCGACTGTTGGATTTTTGCAGGGGAATATTTTTTGAAGGGGGTTCAGGGAAACCGGTTTTTTTTTTATATAGCCGGGCTTTATCCTGGAAATGGGAAGTACAATGGGCCCCGCCCTCAAAAAAAAAGTTTTTTAGATAAATTTGCAGTTTGGAGGGATAAAATTCCCTGTAACTTTATACGGTTTTATGCTTTTAAACGGGTTTTTTTTTCTGAGCACCTCTCAAAAACAGTGATTATGTATGAGTGAAAGGGGAAAGTGGGTTTAATGATGTTTTAAAGCCTTTTCTTTTTGGGGATTTTTTTTTCCCTTTTTGGGGGCACCCTGGCCCCCCCCCCCCCCCCCGGGGGGAGAAAGGGCCCACTTTTTAAAAAAAAAAAAAATTTGCTTCAATGTAAACACTTGATTACACACCCCTACCCACTATGAAACCCCCTTTCTCATCCACAATCCTAAAATTCTGTCTTACCTCTAAACTTTTAATTATAACCCTACCGTAAAAATTTTCCCGTATACCAGTTTAAAATTATTCCCTCTATAATTTTTTTTTCAATCTCTTTTTTTCCCCCTTCTCTATATATATAAAGGGACTATACAAGCTCCTTCCAACCCTAGGTACCCTTCCCCTCCTTTTTATAAAAAATTTTTTAAACAAAAATCCAACCACTTTTCCCAAAACTAAAACCCCCCTGCTTTTTTAAAATTTCGTCATGAACCCGTCAGTTCCAGCTGTTTTACTCCCCTTTTTTTTCACGTAATGCCTCACACACCTCCCCTTCACCCACATTCTGTTCTTTTTCACTCCTAAAAAATGGTTAAAACCTCCCTGGCCAGTGCATGGGAAATTTCCGCTTCCCTTTCTTCGACAAACATTTTAAAAATTTTTCCCCAAAATATTCTTGCCATCTACCCAAAACCCCCCTCTCCCCATCTACAAAATCCCCCTACTTTTGTTTTTTAAAATGACAAATCCCTTTCCCTTCTCCCAGGGTTTCTTAACTTTTTTTTTAAAAACACTCCAAAATTCTTATTTTCAAATTAAAAAATTTCTTGACAGTGCCTTCCCACTCTACATCCTCTCCTTTTTCACCTCTCCCCACTCCCCTTCATCTTTTTTTTTTTTACTCTCCATATAAATCCTAATCTTCTTTTAACACTTCCCCGCTTTGGTATAAACCTCTCATAAGCTAACTTTCTCTCTTTTTATCAAACCCCCTTTTTTTCTTTCATTTCCCCCAATCACCCCCTCTTTTCCCCCCCGGGGCCCCCCCCCAAAATAACCAACAAACCCTTTTGCCCCACATTCTTTTAAAACTGCATTTTTAAAAATATTCCAACCCTCTTCAAACCCCCCCCCCCCCTAAACCCTAAAATTTCAAACCCCCCAAACCCTTTTTGCCCAAAAGTTTTCTTATATCTCACCCAACTTTCCCCCTCCCTTAGTTTTAAACACTTTCCCCTCCCTCTTGCTTGTTGTTGCCATTTTCCCCTTTTCCCATCTTTATATATCTGTCATTTTTTGTTACTTTTTTCTTGATCAAGCATTTTCTATCCCTTTTTTTTGTCTAAATTTTCATGTAAAAAGGTTTTTTTTAAACCTCTTATTTCCCGTAGAAAAATTTGCTTCCCCACTCATTTCCTCCTCATTAAAGTTTTTGGGAATCCCATTAATTAAGGGGGCATGTATAAGGGCCCCTGATTTAAAGAGCAAGGGGAAATTTGCTATAAAAAAATTCTTTTAAAAAAAAAATATTAAATTTTTTGTCAGTAAAACATCCCCATGTTCATGTTTTGGAAAAATTAAATCCGTCATAAAACTGCTCAATTTATAAGGGTTAATTCACAGAGTAAAGTGAACCACTGCATTTTTTCTTATAAACTGAAAGCTCAAGTATAGCATTTCCGAACTTTCCCGTGCATTACAGAAAGAAAATTAAGAAGACTTACAAAATTGAGTCCATAATCATTTTGACAGCTTCCTTTCCAAACTTATCACAATACTGATGGTAGAGACGCTCTGAAAATTTCTGCTAAAGATGTCACTTTTGGCTCCTTAAAAACATACTCCTTCCCTGCTTCCTCTCAAAGTAGACCTGATAAAAATAACAAAGCAGTTACATAAAAAGGAAACCATTAAAAGCAAATAATACATACAGAAACATCTCTTATAAAGTGACTGACACAAGATTTCATATAAATGTGATTGAAAAAGGGGCACCCAAAAATTTCACAGAATGCTAAAAACAAACCTTAAATAATAAATTTAAAAAGTTTACTTACAAAATTTGGAAAGTACCCCCCAAAATACATATTTTCTTTAACCTGCTTGTCATGCCAGAGCTGTGATTCAGCCCCCAATCTTGCACTAGTCTATGGCTCATAAGAGAATTTTTTTATAACGGGTATTTTAAAATTTATAAAATTTAAAGAGATTAGTTTATAAAAATTATAAAATTTAAAATATAATATAAATATAATATATATATATATAAAATATATATATAATATATATACAAAAATCCACAAAAGATCAATAAAGCCTTCATTCGATTTTTAAACCCCCAAAGGTTAGTAACCAAGAAATCATACATTACCCATGCATTTAACAATGGTTTGTCTACTTTAGTTGTATTTCTACAATTCTTGAACTCATAGAGATAGATAATAATGAGTGGAATAAGTGTTTAGGTACAACACTTGAGGTGTTGAGGTACAACATACATCTTAAATGAGGCTCTGCCATGAAAACAAGCTTCCCAAACAGATTGCATATTCTATATATTCTTCACACCTAATTATTAGATAAGGCAAAGTAGTCTTTATCTGACAATAAACTAAGGGAAGATATATGAGCAGGTCTCCAGCCAGAGGATGATACCCCTGTCCCTTATAATCAACCCCAGCAGCATTATGATGGCAGAGTTTGGCTTCAGTTTGGCCAAAGTGTGTGGCAAAAGCTGGGCCCAAATTTCTTGAAAACAATTCAAGTAATAAACATGTGATCAGGAGAAAAGTCTGGCCCCAGGCCAAGCAGAGAGTAGAAAAATTTGCAAAACGACAACAGATATACTATTCAATAGGCACAATAAACAAAGGCAATCAATGGATTTCCCTTAACTAAAAGTATAAACTCACGGGTCCATAAAAGGCGACTCTGTAGTAACGCCAAGTAACCTCTTTTGTGAAGCATTAACTTCTACCACGCGTGAGTAGGCCTAAAAAGAAAGTAAATTATTAAATGATGTGCAGTTTAGAAACACATCAGCAGAATGAAAAAGAAATCCACAAGAAAGAGACGGGCACTAATATGAAGGGAGAAGACGGGAAGAGTAGCATATATTAATATTAAATTTCACGGGATCTCCATGGGGAAGTGGAACAGAATTCTTCCTCCTTAAGCCATGGTGTCATAAGAGGCTATTAAAAATGCCTGGAGCAAAGGGCTAGTAACCCCTTTGCCTCTATAAATTACTAAATTTAATAAGAGAAAACTTTCGCTTTTCTTTTTGAGCCACTCTGCCTGGTGGGATATGCCGGTTTGTTGAAAGAAGAAATTTGCATAAAGTGCTAAACCCATAGAGGTCATACAGCACCTGGGGACTGGGGTATTCGGGTTTTGACCAATGAAAGAGAAAAATTTGAAGCCATGGAAGATTATCAAATAACAGTAATTCATTATCATAAACTATTTCCAACTAATCTATTGATGTGACAAATAGACACTTTCAGTATTACCTGGCTTTGTCAAAAAAAAGGAATAATAAAAACAGTGGTATATAAAGAATATGGGGGAGGTGAGGAACTGGTGGGCCAGGTCAGTTGCTGCTGAGACAAATCAGGTCACCAGGACAGGTCTAGTCAGGTGCTTCAGAAACGGGTCAGATACTGCCAAGACAGACTGGATGTTGTTGAGTCAGGTCAGGTGCCATTACAAGTGATAAGGGCAAGTAATACTGGGCAGAAGTAAATCAAAAAGCCCTGGTAATAAAGGGTGGGGATGATGTGTTGGAGGATAATCTGACTCTAATGTCGGGACATTTCAGGAAAGTGAGCTGCTGAATGAATTATGGTGAGTGCATTTTCTTATTTGCATCACTTGCCTTGGCAACAAATGCCTAATAAATTAAAAAAAAACTTATCCAAATTTACTTTACTAAAAGCACCCATTTAAACCCTCCAATTCTTGGCTCACAGCCATTCATTTGCTTCTACAGTACATAAATATCTGCACTTAGTAGAGAGAAATTTATGAGTACAGTGATTATGTGCGAGTGAGGTGAAAGTGTTGAATGATGATGAAAGTATTTTCTTTTGGGGATTTTATTTCTTTTTGGGTCACCCTGCCTCGGTGGGAGAGGGCCCCAACTTGTTAAAAAAAAAAAAAAAATTAATTATTTTGTGTACTGTTCCAGCCATGGTTTTTTGACTGTTAATTCTTCTTACTGCAGTATATTTTGGAGGGGGCAAACAATTCCCCAGAAAAAATAAAAATGTCCCTGCAGTATATTTTGGAGGGGGCAAACAATTCCCCAGAAAAAAATAAAAATGTGCTGCTGAAAATGAGGGTTATTCAAAATTATACAATACACTGTAAATAAATAACTTTCAGTGCAATGAACAAAAAAAAGAATTAACAGGTAGAAGGTTGGTAGACAGCAACCACCCAGGGAGGTACTACTGTCCTGCCAAATTTAGTGTAAAAGGAGATTTCCCGTAATTGTTTTATATAGGTAGGATTGCTGGGGTCTTCTGTCTGTTTTCATAAATATGCAAGATTACAGGTACGTCTTTCTACTTCTACTTACACTTTGGTCACAAATACACATACATTACACGTTTATTTATACACACCATCTGAGTTTTCTTTTGGTTTTATCTTAATAGTTTCTTGTTCTTATTACTTTTCCTTTTATATCCATGGGAAGTTGAATAAGAATCTTCCTCAGTAAGCCATGCATATTGTAAAAAGTCAACCAAAATGCCAGGAACAATGGGCTAGTAACCCTTTTTCCTGTAAAGATTACTAAAAAGAAGAGGAAGAAAATTGTCAAAGTGGAAGTCTGCATGTCGTGGGTGTTTTTGGCAATTATAAGAAAGAGAGGATTGTGGATGCTATGAATGAGAAAAAAGCTGAATGTCTTGGCTTTAAGTGAAACAAAGCTGAAGGGGGGGGAGAGAAGTAAAGGGGATTAGGTCAGGGTTTCAAAAAGTTGGAGCTAAAGAAGGATTAGCAATAATGTTAAAGGATAAGCTATGGGAGGAAAAGAGTATAAATGCATTAATTCAAGGATTTTGTGGGGTAAAATAAAGGTTGGATGTGAAAAGTGGTTAGAGTAGGCATATATGCACCTGGAGAAGAGAGAAGTGTAGAGGAGAAAAAGAGAGATTTGGAATTTTTGAGTGAGTGTATGGGGGGGTTTTGAGCTAAGTGTGAGAGTACTTGCGGTTGGGGATTTCAATGTAAAGTGGGTAAAAAAAGTTGTGGAGGGAGTAGTAGGAAAATTTGGGGTGCCAGGGTTTAAAAGAAAATGGGGAGCCTTTAATTGAACTATGTGTAGAAAAAGGTTTTGGTAAAAAACACATATTTTAAGAAAACAGGGTAAATAAATATACAAGGTATGATATAGCACGTAATGAAAGAAGTTTGTCAGATATATATTGGTGGATAAAAGGTTAACGGGTAGCTCCAGGATTTTACATGTTATAGAGGGGCATCTGATATATCGGATCATTATTTAGTTGTAGCTACAATTAGAGTAAAAGGTAGATTTCGACAAAAGGAAAATGGCAACAAGAAGTAAGTGAGAGGTGAAAGTGTATAAACTAAGGGAGGAAGAGGTTTGGGTGAGATATAAGCAACTATGGGCAGAAAGTGGGCTAATGCAAGTGTGAGTAGTGGGGGATGGGGTTGAAGAGGGTTGAAATAGTTTTTTAAAAAAAGCAGTATCAAATGTAAGGGGAGAAGTTTTTTGGCTATAGGAGGGTGGGTGCAGGGGAAAGAGGAGTGATTGGGGGAATGATGAAGTAAAGGGTGTGATAAAAGAGAAAAAGGCAGCCTATGAGAGGTTTTTACAAAGCATATTTTTTTATAAAAGAAACAGAGTATATGGAGAGTAAAAGAAAGGTGAAGAGAGTAGTGAAGAGTGTAAAAGGAGCAGATGATAGAGTGGGAGAGGCACTGTCAAGAAATTTTGATGAAAATAAGAAAAAACTTTTGAATGAGATAAACAAGTAAAAAAAGCCTAGGGAATGAATGGATTTGCAGTTAAAAACAGAGTAAGGGAGTTAGTAGATGGGGAGATGGAGGTATTGTGTAGATGGCGGGGAAAATTTTGAGGAACTTTTAAATGTCGATGAAGAAAGGGAGGCGGTAATTTGTGCACTGGCCAGGGAAGTATACCATCTTTTAGGAGTGAAGAAGAGCACGATGTGAGTGTAGGGGAGGCGCGTGAGGCATTACGTAGAATGAAAGGGGGTAAAGCAGCTGGAACTGACGGGGTCATAACAAAATGTTAAAAAGCGGGGGGTAAAAATAGTGTTGGAGTGATTGGTATTTTTGTTTAATAAATGTATGAAAGAGGGGACGGTACCTAGGGTTTGGCAGAGAGCATGTAATAATTCCTTATATAAAGGGGAAGGGGACAAAAGAGACTGTAAAAATTATAGAGGAATAAGTTTAAGAAGCTGTAAGGTAGTAGGTTGGTAGACAGCAACCACCCACGGGGGTACTACCGTCCTGCCAAGTGGAAATGTAAAACGAAAGCCTGTAATTGTTTTACATGAGGTAAGATTGCTGGTGTCCATTTTCTGTCTCATAAACATGCAAGGTTTCAGGTACGTCTTGCTACTTCTACTTTCACTTAGGGCACACTACACATACAGTACAAGCTATAATACACAAACCCCCCTGGGTTTTCTTCTATTTTCTTACTAAATTTTTGTTTTTGTTGATTTCCTCGTACCTCCATGGGGAAGTGGAACAGAATTCTTCCTCTGTAAGCCATGCGTGTTGTAAAAGGCGACTAAAATGCCAGAAGCAAGGGCTAGTAACCCCTCCCCTTACTAAATGTAAAAGAAAAAATCTTTCGTTTTTCCTTTTGGACCACCCCGCCTCGGTGGATACGGCCAGTGGGGTTGAAAGAAAGAGGTTTACCGAGTCTAACCACAAAAGTGTAAAGGTAGGGTTATTATTGAAAGAATTAGAGGTAAGACAGAATGTAGGATTGCGGAGAGCAAGGAGGTTTTGAGTGGTAGGGATGTGTATATCAAGTGTTTATATTGAAGCATATATGTGAACACTATTTAATAAAGGTAGGGGAGTTGCATGGCATTTATGCATTTAGAAAAGGCATATGATAGAGTGGAAAAGAGGAGCAATGTGGCAAATGTTGCAAGTAGTATAGGAATAGGTAGTAAGTTACTAAATGCTGTAAAGAGTTTTTTAAAGAGAATAGTGAGGGTCAGTTAGGGTGTGTAGAAGAGGAGAGACTACTTCCCAGTAAAGGTGGTCTTAGACAGGGATGTGTAATATCACCATGGTAACTCTCTG